>PVKZ01006562.1:0-33419 GCA_004027375.1 Macroglossus sobrinus | reverse complement strand
TTTTTTTTTTAGATGTCCGCTATGAGAAACCACACAAGAGTGACAGCCTTTATTCTTCTTGGACTGACTGATGATCCACAATTGCAGGTTGTCATTTTTCTTCTCCTTTTTTTCACCTATATGTTGAGTATCACTGGGAACCTAACCATCATCACTCTCACTCTACTAGATCCACACCTAAAGACACCCATGTATTACTTTCTCCGAAATTTCTCATTTTTAGAAATCTCTTTCACAACTGTATGCATCCCCAAATTTCTTGTCAGCATGGCAACAGGCGATAAGTCTATTTCTTACAACAGTTGTGTAGCACAGCTGTTTTTTACTATTCTCTTGGGTGCAGCTGAATTTTTTCTTCTAGCTGCCATGTCCTATGACCGCTATGTAGCCATCTGCAAACCCCTGCATTATGTGACTATCATGAGTGTCAGAGTCTGCAACTTGTTAGTCTTTTCTTCATGGTTGGCTGGCTTTATAATAATTTTTCCACCACTCCTTATAGGTCTCCAGCTAGATTTCTGTGCAGCCAACACTGTAGATCATTTCTTCTGTGATGTTTCTCCTATATTGCAGCTCTCTTGCACAGACACAGATATAGTAGAAGTAATGATGCTTCTTTCAGCCATTTTGACTCTCTTGGTTACACTAGTATTAGTGATCCTCTCCTACACAAAAATCATCAGGACTGTTCTGAAGATACCTTCTTCTCAACAGAGGAAGAAAGCTTTTTCTACATGTTCTTCTCACATAGTGGTTGTGTCCATTTCTTATGGCAGTTGCATATTTGTGTATGTGAAACCCTCTGCAAAGGAAAGAGTGTCTTTAAATAAAGGAATAGCTCTTCTCATTACTTCTGTTACCCCTGTATTGAATCCCTTCATTTACACACTAAGAAACAAACAAGTGAAAGATGCTTTTAAGCGCATGATCAAAAAGGTAAAATTTTTCTCAGTGAAGTGAATCAGTTTAATGATACTACTGGGGTTATGAGTAAAATAAAACAAGATGGAGTGTGTCATAGAGCTCTTTAGTGTTTATATTCAAAATATTTATTCTTTTGACATAATTTTCATTGTGTCTTGCCTAACCTCAAAATTCTAACTCTCACTGCTATTTTTCCCTTGAACTGAGAACACATATAAAATATATTTTTTTAATGGCTAAATTCATTTGCCATTTTATTTGGTGCCTAAATAGATTTCCTTTCAAAATTCTCTCAGAGACAAAGTGAGACTTCATTTTTTCCATGTTTCTTTTTACTGTTCTGGAATTCAAATATCCAATTTGATATATACACTCTATAGAATTTAATATGCTACCTAGATTTGATCACCTATTTTATTATTAGTGGATTTAGAATCCAGTCTGATTTCTTGTTGTGCTTAATAGAAACAGAGCAAATTACCATAATGGCATTCCTTACATTACACATTTTGACGGTTTCAAATATTTAACCAGGCGTAGAGTTGTAGTGTATTTTTTGAAACAGATTAAAGGAATTCCAGATAGGTCAAAGCATTACTGACCTTGCAGAACACATTGTTAACATTTATTGATTGCTTATAATGTGAAATGTATTAGCTTTCATCTTCAAAACTGTATAAGACAGGTATCATCATGCTCACTTATGAATCAAATCCTAAGGCATATTTAGAGCCTAAATAACTTGCTGATGACAAAAGAACTCTCATTGATAACAAAATATAGGCCCCTGTTGACCATGAATCTTTTATACCTTGTTTGAAAATAACGTGGAAATCCCTCTGTCCATATGTCACTTAGGAGGCAAATGAGCAAGATCTTTATAGAGCTTTCCATAGAGTTTTAAGAAATGGCATAGATTAAATTAAGAATTTATGAGATCTAGCAGGGTACTTTATTTTTCAAATTAAGTTATCTGAACATTAAAAATTAGATATAATAACTGACCTTATGTGAAACAAAATATTTTGATTCTTTTCTTTAAGTTGTGTTATATCTCATTGTGACTGAGAGAAAAAATTTCCCAAGTAGACTAATATAAATTTCCTTGATAAATATTTATCACTTTGTCTCCATATAATGAAAATGGTGACCTTATGAATAATTTGTGACATGAAGTATTATTACTTTTTTGACTCATTGTTACATAAATTATTCCAATACATTTAAAAGAAAATATTACTTTGTTAGATCTCCAGGTTAGCAAGTAATTTAATATAAATTTTATAAGTATTAGTGAATATTTAAAACCTATATATCTAAATAATCTTAACTGGGGCATTAATAAGTGGAAAAGATTCAAATATACATTTCAAGTAAGGATCATGTTCATGTAAGTAGTTTCTATAACACTCTAATACCTTAAGGATATTTTATTTGACTACAGAAGTTGACACATAAAGAAGGTACCCTTTCAGTTTTCGTATTTGACCAACTTCTACAGGTTAACTTCTGAAAGGCATCATAACTTAGGTTTATATGCACAAAATTTTCAACTTTATGGATAACAACTCCTGTCAAGAAAATTGTCTCAAAATATTTGACATCTGACATAAGCCAGAATTTCTCAGATTTTTTGTAAATACTCTTGTCTAAGTCTCAAGTTATTGCCAAAAGCAATTACGTAAAATATTTATTTTATTTTATTTTAGTATTTTATTTAGTATTTTAGTATTTTGTTTTTCAATTACAGTTAGCATATATTATATTAGTTTCAGGTATACAACATGGTGATTAGACATTTATATAACTTACAAAGTAATCACTTTGATAAATCTAGTATTCATCTGACACTATACATATGTATTACAATACTGTTGACTATATTCCCTATGTTATACTTTATATCTCCATGAATATTTTGTAACTACCAATTTGTATTTCTTAATCTTTTCCCCCTTTTCCCCCCTTGCTCCCAAATACTTCCATCTGGCAACTATTGAAATGTTCTCTATATCTGTGAGTTTGTTTCTGTTATCTTTGTTCATTTATTTTGTTTTTTAGATTGCACATGTAAGTGAAATCATATGACATTTGTTTTTTCGGTCTAACTTACTCCATTCAGCACAATACCCTCTAGGTCTGTTCATATTGTTGCAGATAGCAAGATTTCATTTTTTTATGGCTGAGTAATATTCCATTGTATATATGTACCACCACCTCTTTATCCACTCATCCATTGATGGACGCCCAAGTTACCTCCATGTCTTGGCTTTTGTAAATAATGCCGCAGTGAACATACGGATGCACATGTCCCATCAAAGTAGTGTCCTGGGTTTCTTTGGATAAATACCCAGAAGTGAGATTACTGGGTTTTTCTTTGTTTCTTGTTATAGGCTTTTGTTTTAAAGTGTATTTTGTCTGGGATAAGTATGGCTACCCAGCTTCTTTTTTGTTTCCATTTTCATGAAACATTTTTTTTCATTCCTTTGCTTTCAGTCTGTTTATGTCTTTTGATCTAAAATCAGTCTTTTGTAGGAAGCATATATAAGAGTCTTGTTTTCTTATCCATTCAGCCACCATATTTCTTTTGGTTGGAGCATTTAATCCATTTACATTTAGAGTACTTATTGATAGATACATAGTTATTGCCATTTTATTTTTTATGTTTTTGATTTTTTTATCTACTTAAAGAAGTCTCTTTAATATATCTTTTAATCCTGGTTTGGTGGTGATGAACTCCTTTAGTTTTTTTCCTTGTCTAGGAAGCTCTTTATCTGGCCTTCAATTCTAAATGATAGCTTTACTGGGTAGAGTAATCTTGGTTGTAGGTCCTTGCTTTTTCATCAATTTGAATATTTTGTGTCAATCCCTTCTGGCCTGCAAAGCTTCTGCTGAGAAATTGGCTGAACAGTCTAATGGGAGCCCCCCTGTAGGTAACTAACTGTTTTTCTCTGGCTGTTTTTAAGATTCTCTCTTTCTCTTTAACCTTTGGCATTTTCCTTATGATGTGTCTTTGCATGGGTCTCTTTGGGTTCATCTTGTTTGTGACTCTCTCTGCTTTCTCAGCTCATGTGTCTATTTTCTTTACCAGGTTAGAGAAGTTTTCCATCATGATTTTTTCAAATAGGTTTTCAATTCTTTGTTCTCTCTCTCTCTTCTCTTTTTGGTACCCCTATGATAAGAATGTTGTTTTGCTTGGTGTTGCCCTAGATGCTCCTTAAATTATCTATCTTCATGTTTTGGATTCTTTTTTGCATCAATGTTTTAATTGGGTATTTTCTGATATCTTATCTTCCAAATCATTGATTTGATTCCCTGCTCCATCTAATCTTTTGTTGATTCCTCCTAATGTATTCTGCATTTCAGTTATTGTATTCTTCATTTCTGACAGGTTATTTTTTTATGTTTTCTATCTCCATTTTTATGTTTACTATCTCTTTGTTGATGTTCTCATAGATATCATCAAGTATCCTTATAACTAATGTTTTAAACTCTACATCTGCTAAATTACTTGTCTCCATTTTGTTTAATTCTTTTTCTGAAACTTTGTTTTAATTTTTTTTTTATTTGGGACATGTTTCTTTGCTTCCTCCTTTTGGCTTCCTCCCTGTGTTTGTTTCTATGTATTAGGTGGAGCTCCTAAGTCTCCCAGTCTTGGCAAGGTGGCCTTATGTAGTAAATGTCCTATGAGGCCCAGTGGCACATCTCCCTATTCACCCAAGTTGGTGCTGCAGGTGTATCCCCTGTATGGGTTGTGTGTGTCCTCCTGTTGTAGTTAAGTTTTGGTTGCTGTTTGCACATCAGTGGAAAAATTTACTATCAGGCTGATTGATTATGAGGACTGTCTATGACTACTGTAAAGAAGCTATTGCACAGGGGCTGAACCTACAGAGCAGTATTTGCTTTAACAGGGCTCTGGTGCCTGCTGAGTCTGCCTTTTGGTTGTGTGTTTTGTGTGTGTGTGAAGGTTGTTGGGTGGTGTTTTGGTGTGGTCTGAAGCTGGCTGCCAGATGTGTTGGTTCTAGAGACTCTTGGGAGGGTCTCTAGTGCAGGCCAAGGTCATCTGCAGCCTGTTTCATGCCTGGGGCCACATGATATGAGCTACAAAATGATATGCAGATAATTGCCACTTGTGATGAGCTTGGAGGTGCCTGGGAGAGACTAAACTGCAAAACAAGGCTGGCTACCTCTAGAGCCCAGCTTGGGGCTGCTTAGCAGGAGGTACAGGGCACACCAAGGCTTGTTTGGGGTTTGTGAGCCTTTTAGAGATTTTTGGAAAATCCAAAGCATTAGCCAAGACAGGCAATTCATATGGAAAAGATTCTGGAAGTGGCTTGGGTGGGATCACACATTGAGTGTGGTGGGATCTCAGGAAATCGTCAGGGCAGAGCGAACAGTGTGAAGACTCAGATATGACTGTGCCTGTAAGCTGCTTGAGGGGAAGGCTCAACAAAAACAGTGACTTTGCCAGCACTTATATCTGGAAGAAAGCTGCCCCTCCAGCCCTTGCATTGAAGCCAGATAATTCAGTTCCTCTCTGTATGTCCCTGGTGCCTTTCAAACTGTTGCCCCAGTGCTGGAGCTCAGAGTGAGTTGAGTCTATCAGTGAGTAAGTCTATGCTTGGACCTTTTAAGAGGAATGCCTAGGACTTCACCAGCCCTCTGTCTTATTTAGCCACAATCTCCACTAGTTTTCACAGTTGTAGGGACTTTTCTTTTTGGCACTGGAACCTGGTCTGGGGCTAGGACCCCTCACTTCTCAGGTGGAACCTTCATAGTTGAGATATCCCACCCAAGTTTTAACTGACACACATGGGTGTGGAATCAGCGAGTTCTTGTCTCTGCCTCTCTTATCAGTCTCAACATGGCTTCTTCTGTTTGTCTTTAGTTATAGGATTTTAGTCCAGCTAGACTTCAGGTGATTCTTAATGATGGTTTTATGGTTTAGTTGTCATTTTGATGTGGTTTTGAGAGGAGGCAAGCACAGCATTTATCTACTCTGCCATTTTGTCCAGAAGCCCTGTGGAATTTTTATTTTATAGTTCTACATGTTAATTTATTTATTACACTTATTCTTTAAATAAAGTGTAAAGCCTCTTTAGCTCTTGTTAAAGTCTGACATATAGGTAAATACATAAATAACTTCATGTAGATCTAAAACTATAATATCCCACCTTTACTTTCATATTTCAAAATAATTATGGATAACTTTGTGAGATTCAGAAATATATTTAATGAGCCCTTCTTTAAATCATAAATTACTAGGCTGTACATAAGAAGAAGAAAGCAAATGCAAAAAAAAGAAGGGAAGAAATTGTATAATGAGAAATGATTTAGAAGGAATTTTCCACTTACTTTGAATAAATCAAGAGTTTGTGAAAAAATGTTTAATTTTGTAATTAGCAGAGATAAGCATCCATTATATGAACTATGATTTTCAGATTGTGTTGGACTTTAAAAACAATTAAAATCCCATTTGTGTACCTGTTTCTGGCATCTCTGATGTTCCTTTTTCTCTGGAACTTAAAGATAACAACATTCCTTTTGTGTTTCACTAATATAATTAAATGCGTGTTAAGAAAAACTAAACTCAAGATACATTAATTGTCTTTTAAACATCCTTCCTTCCTCTGTTCTCTAATTCATTCTCCACACTGCTATTAGAATATTTTCTAAAATAAAAATTGATCATGGCACCTTCCTGCTAATAAATTTTTGGTGGGTTTCTATTGCTTACAAAACAATGTTCAAACTCCTCAAGTATTTTCATTATTTGGCCATTTCTGTTTCATTTCTTATCTCTTTCAACTAGGAATTCTATGCCTCAATCACACTAAATAACAAAGCATATTGCAAAAATCATACGCTCTCATGTATATAGAATGCATGCTCCATGCCCAAATCTCTGCTAGCACGTAAAGCATCAAGTATCAGTTAAAGTTGATTAACAAGGACTCTTCTAAGGAAGACTGAGCAACAATACTGTAGTAATTACTCCATAATTAAAGTTTCATAGTGTTTGTAGCAACTCTTGATAGTGTTTCTCATAACACATATAATTAACTGTATATGTTTCCTGCAGTGGATTCTAGTATCCAAAAAAGCAGAGCCTTCATCTTACAAATTTCTACATTCTTATCATTTGAACCACTGCCTGCAAATAAATTAGTTAATGAAACAATTAATGAAAAGAAATAAGAATAGGGTTAATATGTCCACTATTAAAATAAGATTTAAATGCAACATTAGATGGGGATTAATATAATTCAACTGATGTTGCCATTTAATAAACTGCAAGATCAGAGCTTATTTTTGTTTTCAGCAACAATTGACATGAGGCTATAAGATAATAAATTTATTTAGCATAGTATGTGAATGCTATGATTTGCTGATTATAACTCAAACTAAGAAATGAAACTAAGAAATGAAAGCCATAAGCTTGTCATTTTCTGTAGGTCCTAGTGTGGTTAGAAATAGACTTTGTACCTGATAGCACTTGTAATGATTATATTCACATGCTTATCATATTGCTCTGTATCACCTACATTCAGTTGTGAAAGGTTAGCTTTTAATGCCACCTTCTTTACAAGCGATTGCCTAAGTAACTCTGTCAATATTTGAAGTCATGGACTTCTAATAGTTTTATCTTCTTATGGTCACAGCATTGCCTTCAGACAGCGAAGGTCAGATGACTAGTTCCAAAATCCTCTCCTTACGGGTATATTTCATGTGACTATTTGTGTAGTCATGACTTCTGGGTGGCATTCTTAAGAGTATTTCTCAATATCCTGTATTAGCCTTTGTTTTGGATTATTTTTACAAAGATGTCTTGGAAGATAGAAATAATACCGGTGCAAACAGTTGATTTTTTTCTACCAGCATCATAAAGATAATGTCTCCCAAAGTGACAAGGTTGAGCAAATTTGCAAGTAACCTCCTTAAAATATTTCCTAAGCTTGAGGTTCCTCAACTTGGACTGTTTATATATGTTCAACATCACTGTAAATCCTCTTTACATTGCCCCTCATGGGGATTAGGAGGCAGGTAGAACTAAGCAAACGTGAAGCTCATATAACCTATTATGCTGTAGTAACATTTATTGTTTTTGACTTAGGAGTCTTGAACTTTCTGTCATAATCTATGAAATTGTAGCTAGCTGATCTATTATAGCCCATCCAGTTCTTGACAGTTTTGATGAAGAAGATAAATTGCTGGAAGAGATGTGGCTTTCTGGAAGGGGAGGGCAAAAAGGCCTTTCATGGGCAAGGATAGGGATATGAAAAAGCTCCTGATATCATGTTGTTCTGGCCAGAGTGCTGAATTAAGGGTGTAAGAGTCCCTCACTGTCACACCAGTTAATAAGGCTAAGGGGCCAAGAGGTAAGATTGAAACTAGCTACCCAAGCGCTACTTTTGGTTGTTGCTCACTCCTCTAGTTGGAGTGAGGAAGGGCTAAGGACTTCTCAAATCTCACTTTGAGTGTAATGCAATATTGGAGGTTTGTTTGATTGACTCCAAATAGGCACCTGGCTGCTTTTAATGAAAAGTAATTGTTCCAGTGACTTCCGGTTTTAACTCCAACCTGTGAAGTGTTTGAAAGTTTTCATCCCAAACTTTACGGCAAAAAGGAGTTGGGTAATTAATGAACAACTGTTCTCATATCCATTAGAGAACTAAGGATGCAGGAAGAAATTGGCACCCTGAAATTTGGACAGAGTTGTATTCAGGGAGTCACAGATGAGATCTGCTTACTTAGAACAGAAGCCCTTAGAGCAGTAAAGTAGTAGCAACTCTTAAATGCTAATTTTGATAAAATGTAGAGCATGAATGTGGATAAGAATGAGAGAAACTCTTAGTTACCACGATCTTAAGGGAGCCCCAACACTTTTGTGGGCTTTACCTCAGAGGACCCCACCAGGTTCTCATGGTGAGTATTTGAAAAATAACCCTTGTGCTTTTGGCGAGGAAAGAAAATACTAATCACTGTAAACTACATCTGGAGACTTCTCCATAGCAAATGCCCACTCCCCAGGGGAAAAGAATTTGTCAGTGACTCAAACATGTGAATGAAGGGCATCCTCCCATTCTGTCATCTGTTAGCCTTCCTGTCTCACCTACTGGGGGCAGGGAGCATAGTTGATGGTGTCATGCCTTTAAAGAAATTAGACTGGAAATACTGTAGGGAGAGATAGAAGTAGAGACCAGTGAGGAAAAAAGATATACCAATGGAGAAATGCTTTTGAAGATTAGAGCCCAGGAACAAAGGTTCATTAAAAGGCTGAGATTTAATTGAAAGATTATAGAATGCTTTGACTTCCTCACATATTACCACCACACCATCGAGGATCCAGTATAATAACAGTGACTTACAGTTGTAAGATATGTAAGATTAAGGCTCACTCAGAGGAGTTCTTGCAAAAACACAGTCAAAAGGGGTAAGAAAATAAGGACACTCGAGGAAATAGAAGCCTTTGGCACCTATAGCTACAGAAAACATCAAACACAGCCCAAGTATTAGAGAAATTAACACAAACCCTCACACTAAAGCCCTATTTACCTCAAGAAAAAGAGATGGAAACTCTAAGAAGTATCAAAGATAATTCTAGAAATAAAAAATCATCTTAATTCAAAAATGTTTATGCACCCCTTGTTCATTGAAGCATTATTTACAATAGTTAAGAAATGGAAGCAACCTAGGTATCCATTGATAGGTGAATGAACAAAGAAGATGTGGTATATATACACAATGAAATATTGTGCAGCAATAAAAAATAATGAAATCTTGCTGTTTGCAACAACGTGGATGGATCTAGAGGGTATTATGCTAAGTGAAATAAAGAGAGGAAGAAATACTTTATTATTTCACTCACATGTGGAATCTAAAAACAAAACAGACAAAAAAAAAAACTGACTCATAGAAACAGAAACCAAAGAGATGGTTACGAGAAAGGAAGGGTTGGGAAGATAAGTGAAAAGAGGAAGGGAAATTTAGTCAATAATATTATGATAAGTTTACATAATAAGTGAAAGATGATTACTAGAATTAGTGATGTTATATTTATTGTAAGGTATAAAAATCTCAAATCACTATATTGTACACATGAAATTAATATAACCAATAAAGATTGCATACCAACTATACTTATATACTTAAATTCTTTAAAAAGTGAAAAAATCGTTCTGTTAGAAATAAAGAATTTTTTTGATGGGATCATTACCAGTCAGCTAAAAATGGATGATGAAAGAATTCGTGCTCTTGAAGGTAGTTGAGCAAATTTTTCAAACTAAAACACTGAAAGCAAAGATTTAACGATAAGTGTTGGCAAGAATGTGAAGAAAAGGGAGTCCTCGCGCACTGTTGGCAGGATTGTAAATTGGTGCAGCCTATTTGGAAAATAATAATATGGAGGTTCCTCAAAAAATTAAAAATAGAACTTCTCAGCAATTCTAATTCTGGGTATTTAGCCAAAGAAAATGAAAACATAAATTTGAAAGGATATATGTACCTCCTGTTCATTACAGCGTTATTTACAGTAGCCAAAATATGGAAGCAACTAGGTTTCCATTGATAGATGAATGGATCAAGAAATGCAATATATATACACAATGGAATATTATTGAGCAATAGAAAAAATTAAATCTTGCCATTTGTAACAACTTAGATAGATCTTGAAGGCATTATGCTATGAGAAATAAGTCAGACAAAAAAAGACAAATATCAGATGATTTAACTTATATGCAGAATCTAAAACAAAAACAGAACAAACAAAACAAAACAGAAACAGATTCCTAGATACAGAGAACAAACTGATGGTTGCCAGGAGGGAGGCAATTGGGGCATGGGTGAAAAGGGTAAAAATTAAAAGGCACACAAAAGGGTAAAGACACAATTTGGAGAAACAGAAGAAGCTTCCAAACCCGACATGGCAAGAATGTTGGAATTATCGGACAACTATGATTAATATACTAAAGACTCTAATAGATAGACAGCATGTAAAAACAGGTGGATAATTTAAGTATGGATGGAATCCTGAGAGAAACAAAAAATAAATCTTAGAGATAAAATAAAACACTGTAACAAAAATGAGCTTATTAGTAGACTGGAAACAGCTGATGAAAGAACCTCTGAGCTTGAGGACAGCACAATAGAATCCCCCCAAACTGAAAAGCAAAGAGAAGAAAGAGTGAAAGAAAAGATCAGAATACCAAAGACTGAGACAACTGAAAAAGATGTAACATATGTGTAATAGGAATACCAGAAAGAGAAGAGAGAAAGGAATGGAAAAATATTTAAAACAGGAATGAATAAGAATTATTCCAAATTAATGATGACACCAAGTCACAGATCCAGGAAGTTCATAGAACACCATCAGCATAAATGCAAAACTGCTCCCCACCCACAATACTACACATAGGCATATCATTTCAAATTATAGAAAATCAAATGTACATAAAAATTTTGAAAGAAGCCAGAGGATAAAATCACCTAATAGAGGGACAGAAGTGAGAATTATATTTGACTTCATTGAAACCATGCAAGAAAGAAGAGAATTGTGTGAAAAAGTAGTGCTGAAAAAAAAAAAATGTCACCAATCTAGAATTCTGTACCCTGTGGAATTTAATTCAAAACTGAAGGAGAAATACTTTCTAAGGCAAATAAAGATTAACAAATTTGTTGCCAGTATAACTGCCTTGCAAGAAATGTTAAAAAGTTCATCAGAAAGATGGAAAATAATTTTGGTAAGAAACTTGGATCTATAAAGGAAGAGCATAAAAGAATTAAGTGAAGATAAAAGAAAAACTTTTATTTTCCTTATACTTAATTGATTTCACATATAAGAGTGTATTCAAAATAATAGCAGCAATGTATTTGGTTATGTACATTTATATGTGTATCTTATGTATATGCATATTATTATGTATGCCATATATAAGAGAAATGAGTGACAGCAATGATACAAACTGGAGGCAGAAATTAGAATTATTTTGTTATCATAAGGAACTCACATCTGCTCTAAGTGGTATAGTGTTATTCAAAAATGGACTCAAATTACCTGTAAAGTATATTGCAAACTCTAGACACTAAAAAAGTTTTTTAAAAAGTATAATCTCTATGCTAAGAAAGGAGAACAATGGAATCATATTAAATGTTCAATTAAAATCACAAAAGACAGAAGAAGAGTGGAAGATGAATAGAAACAGAGGACAAGCATAACAAAAACAATAAAAAGATGGAATCTTTTGCAATATTAAAATTTGCTATGGGCATGGTGGTGGTAGTGGTGGTGGTATTTAAGTAATAGCAAAAAAAAAAAATTCTTATTGGAGAAAACTACACCAGCAGATTTCCCCATGTTGATTTAAAACTATGAAACAATTGATGTTTTTGTTACTTATTCCCCAGATTAAAATGAAAAAACGGAGTGGAATTTTTTAGGAGGCACATAAATCATACTTTTTGAGTATCAGTCTCTAGAAAAATATTAACCTATATACCTTGTTGATTTCAATAGGTTCCCTTTTGCCTTTATTGAGCCAAAAGAAAAAATTTAGCTTAGTTAGCATCATGAGATATGTTAAATTTCTGTACTTAAATATTGTATGGATTTTGATCTTTGATATAACACTTCCAATTAAAGGTTAAGGAAAACTTTTTGAAATTTTAACCAAACAGGAAGGGATGATAGAGATACATCAGTGTTCTTTAGTATCTGAACACTGAGAGGTGTAGTGAATATGAACTTAAGTAAAAATGGAAACTATTTTTAAAAATAAATAAAACACATTTCACCTTTTACTTGAATCCTTCTGAAGAAAACATTTTAAACATCCTTTTCATAATTGAATAATGATCATTGTCGCTCTTAATTTATATAAATCAGTCCATATAGTTTAGTGTATACCATAGCAAAAGAGGAAACCCCCTGTATAAAGTAAGTCAAAATTTAAATTTAACTTGTCTTTTTTTGAATCAGAAGTTAGAGAAATTATTTTGAAAGTATATAAGGCTTAAATTTGCCTTATCTGATCTATTCCTGTTGATGAAGAAGTAAAAATTCCTAATTTTAATTTTACTATGAATTCTAAATTCATAATAAACTCATAATTTTACTATGAATATATACAAAATATAATAATGTATTTTTATATATAAATGACTAATTCATTTTACTTATCTAACTCAATGCACTTGTAACTGCATTGGATGAATCATAAAGAAAAAATTAGAGATCCTGAGGAAATCTGACAAGATAGTTACACCCAATTTAAGGTTAAAGACAATTAGTGTGTTTAAAAAAACTCAGAGGACTATAAAAAATAAGAAACAAAGATAAAATAAAGTAATGTCTTTACTAGTTATGTTCAGTCTACTAAGTCATAAAATTCTACAGGTAATGAATAAAAAATTAAATTTATATTTTAATTAATAGAAAGTGATTAATGGAAAAACTTAAGGGACAATCAAATAGAACTAGTTTTATGTTGGAATGCAAGGACTCCTATTATTCATGTAGAATAGACAGATTAAAACTGGTGGCAAGCTTTCAGATATGTTTGAGACAAAAATTCTAGGGATTCAGGTAGCTTTAAAAAGAATATGTGTGAATAAACTAATATAAAGTTATCAACAAAATAGAGGAATATATTTGAATAAACAATTGAAAAGGAAAGCAAATACTTATATGTATTTGATTTTTTTCTATTATAGCTTATATTTTTAAAGGTGGGGGAAATAAAGTCTTTTGAATACCATCTGGCATTCAAAACTGGCTAAGACAAGGAAGTCTTGCTCTGCTACAAACGATACAATTGACAAAAAACAAATTACAATTAGCGACTAGTGCTGTAGCACTAGTTAGTGATAAGAACTATGACTGTGCTTAAAATCATTTTATAGTCAAATGAGAAGATACAGCTTCTTGATGGAATCTGTATAACTATAAAAAGGTAATATGAGACTATTATAAATTGTAAAATTAAAATATAGGAAGACCAATTTCATTTTTTCTCTTGTTTTCGAAGTCATTCGGATTTGCGGTATTGTTGTTAATGATTTACTGGGAATTTTCTAAGTTGAATCTAAAGGCCACCTATAAAACGATATAAATAGGTAAGTAGAAAGGGTTTTATAAAAACTGAAAGAAAATGATGCAAAAAATGTAGGAAAAGGAATATGAAATGGAATTCGGTGATAAATAAATGGAATAAAAATCAGTAGAGGTATTTGCTAAATTCAGAAAATAGAAAGTGAACTATTTAAATAGTCTATGAGGGTAGTCTTTGAAAGATGGATTCTAGACTGTGGAGCTAAATTTCAACTGACTGATTAGCTCCCTATTAAGTGGTATGACATTTCAGTCTTGACAAGGGAAGAAACAGCATTTTATGAAGATGACTGACATTAGAGGACCTTAGGTTCATTCTGATGAACTCAAAGTAGATTTGTGAAAGTATTCACACATAGTTAAGTTTCTTAATATGGAACATTTTATGACTAAGAATAAAACTATTTTATTAACTGTGATTTGGTTTTTCGTTTTCCAGCTTTGATAGAAAAAAAGAGAACAAATCAATGAAAATAGAGTTTATTTTGTTTGGACTGACAGATGACCCTCTGTTGCAAATTGTGATTTTCCTGTTTTTGTTTTTCAGCTACATCTTGAGACTAATGGGAAACTTATTATCATCCTCCTCACTATGCTGGATCCCCGTCTCAAAACTCCAATATATTTCTTCCTCCAAAATTTCTTCTTCTTAGAGATTTCCTGCACAACCGTCTGCATTTTATAACTCTTAATAAGCATTCTGACTGGAGACAAAACAATTTCCTATTATGCTTGTGCAATTCAATTATTCTTTTTTCTTTTATCAGAAGTTATAGAATTTTATCTTTTGTCTGCCATGTCCTATAACTGCTATATTGCCATCTGCAAACTGCTGCATTATGTGATCATTATGAATAGCAAACTATGCTATCAGCTTGCTGCTCTCCCCTTTTGGGTAACTGCAATCTTAATCATTTTTCCCCCTTTGATCATATGACTCAAGCTGTATTTCTGTGCTTCCAGAATTATTGATCATTTCCTCTGTGACACTTCTCCTAGTCTACAGATCTCTTACACAGATACATATGTCCAAGAATTGATGCCTTTTGTCTTTGCTGTGGCGACACTTGTAGTCACTTTGTTGTTAGTGGTCCCCTACTACATGTACATCATCAAAACCATTCTAAAATTCCCTTCTGTTCAACAATGAACAAAGGCCTTTTCCACATGTTTCTCTCACATGGTTGTTGTCTCTATTACTTATGGAATTGCATCTTTATGTACATGAAATCTTCAGCAAAAGAAACTGAAGGTGTAGCTGTGATTAATACCTCTGTTGCCCTTTACTAAACCTCTTCATTTACACCCTAAGGAATCAGCAGGTGAAAAAAATTCTCAAGGTTATGCTTCAAAGATTTTGTTATTTTGGGAACAATGAGACAAAAATGCAATGCAAGTAATATGTTGTTGAAACATGAACGGGAAAATTGAAAACCATTTTCAATTCATTAGTTCATATCTATGCCATTTCTCCCTCAAGTATTTATATCATATTAGGTTTACTAAATCTTCCTGATCTCTGTACTTTTCTCTGTTCTTTCTGAGTACAATTTTTTAGTCTTTAGTAAACTGCCTTCTTTAATCAGAATATTAAATTCCATCTTTGCCCCAGTCATTCTCCCTTCCTCATGCCTGCTATTGGATCCAGGTACCCAGTGTTGTTCTTTTGGTCACTATAGATTAATTTTGCCTTTTCTAGAATTTCTTATAAAAGAAATCACAAAGCTTGAATTTTATGCCTGGCTTTACTTCCTCAACATAATGTTTTGAGGTTCACCCATGCTATTGCATGCATCTTCACTTCATTCCTTTTTGATGATGTGATTTAGTAGAATCTCTGGTATTGTTTTGTCACAGCTTGCCTTCTCTCTTCTATTCCCACACCTCGGTATTCTTACTCTTTGAAGAATCTCTCCCCAAGACTGAATCATTTACTTTGACCAGTGTGAAAAGTCAGTATATATCATATTCTGAAATGCTGATTGCTAAAAGCCTCTATCATCCCATAATATCCTGTGAAATAAGCTGGTGGCCAAAGGGAAATAGTTTGAAAGGGGTTGCTTCTCCATGTCTTTCTAACTTTGCTCCTCACTTCCTATTCTCCAAGACAGAGGAATGTCCTTTGAAGAACAAAAGGATACATGTGGAGGAACACCCTTGACCATTTTGTTGCTCATTTTAGGAGCTCATCTCAGTTTCAAATTAACTCCTATAATTTTTTTTAATGCAATATGCTTCAAAACTCAACCTGCTTTTGAGGAACTAAGGAAACCGTGTATGAACACTTGATAGAATATTGAGGAAACTAATATAAAAAATCTCAGGTTGAAGCCCTGTGGAGACTGGTTCAGGAAAGCTTGTGGGAAATGGCAGTGGCTCTCAAGTAATTTCTGGGAAGGCACCTATCAATAGTCTCAGCATTAAAGTAGGTAGTTATCACACACTGAAAATTCACTATGAATCTCACCCCTGCTCACCAGTTTGACTACAAACACCTCTGTAGAATGATAGCCTCTGCTTCTCTTCCAACTTCCCAATTTGGCACAAGGTCCTCTCACTGACAAACTGTAAATTTGAACCATACAGGGAAGAGGACTCTGAGATGGTATCCTGGTTTCTCCTGCACTTAGAGAACAACTTAAAAGTCATATATGATAAATTGGCAATAGGCAGTTCAATCCAGATTGAAAATAACCAAATCATGGTCTCAGAAATTGCAAATCATTGTGTCTGCTACTGGCTCTGCCCAAAGAGTGGTGTCAGTATTAGAGACAGGTTAGGAGATATAAAATTTCTTTTGTACCTTCTTGTTCAATTTACCACCCATTAAATAGGACACTCTTTGAAGATTATAACATTATAAATGCTTCAATCCATGTAATATGTTCAGATACCCTTGACAGCCTTGTTGAAAAGTATGATTCTACAGGGCACAGTAGATTTTTGTGTGTGTGTGCAAAGAGAAGAATGAGAAAAAAAGAATGATAAAAGTATGGAAATAAATTATAATACTACTAAAGTAATTATTTTTTCCAGGAGCCTGTCACAAGTCTAGCATGCATAATTACAATTTTTTTGTGACGAGAACATTTAAGACCTACTCTCTTAGTATATAATACAATATTATAACTATAGTCATCATGTTGTATATTAGATTTTCATACATATTTATCTCATGACTATAATTTTGTACCCTTTAAACAATAATTCCATATTTTGTCACCTTCTACTCCCTGGTAATTTTTAATTTATATATTTGATCCCATGATGGACAAAGAATAATAAAATTAATTTATCAACTATCACATATATATTTAATATATTATTATAAGTATCATGTTATCATTTGCTATCAATGCAGTATAAAAACCGAGTGGTAAAAAAATTAAACATAAATTGTGACAACACGGTACTGCCATAAACAAGATTATTTTACTTCCTTTTTCAAAAATATATTGTCAGAAAAATGAATAAACAGAAAGAGTGATTTCATATGTCAACAAGAAATTTAAATTAGTTTTATTCATACACTTGAATGGTTTAGAAATGTGATAATGACAAAGATGGTGATAAAAAGGAGGGCAAGTTTGTGGCCATGGTAATGTAAGTGTTATAGCACTGTCCAAGTGGTCTGAGAAAAGATACCTGAGACCATTGGGTTGACTTTCCTCAGAGATAAAATGAATAAAAGTACATGAAAGTGTATTTTCATAATAAAAATCAAATGATGCTATAATTTTATACTGTAAGAAGAATCCAGGCCTTCAGAAAATGGAAGAGAGATCTGTATAAGGATCAGACTGTTTCAAACATTCTAAAAAATTAAATCTATCTAGTTGAAATCTAATCTCTTTTCTTGCCCCCTCTACACACTCTTTCTCTCTCTCTCTCTCTCTCTCTCTCTCTCTCTCTCTCTCTCTCTCTCTCTCTCTCATCTCCTTTCTCTCCATGTTTATTTTTCTATCCAGATGCATAATCATCACAATATAATAAAATTAAAAATTGGGAGCAAATTGTTTCTCTAGAGGAAATGAGAGAAATGTTTTAATTTAAATGTAAAATTTAATTCTTAGAACTGCTGTAACTGGGGAGTAAAGTGGTTCAGGTCAATGTAATGACTGATCCCTATCTCATGCACTTCTACTTTCCATCTGCTTCCATATCTCAGCTATTGTAAATTGTACTGCCATGAATATTGGAGTGCATACATCATTACAGATTATTGTTTTGTTTTCCTTTGGATAAATACCCAGAAGTGCAATCGCTGAGTCAAAAGGTATATCCATTTTAATTTTTTGAGAAACCTCCATACTGTTTTCCATAGTGCTGTACCAATCTGCAATCCCACCAACAATGTATAAGGGTTCCCTTTTCTCCACATCCTCACCAACACTTGTTGCTTTTTGATTTATTGATGATAACCATTCTGACAGGTATGAGGTGATATCTCATTGTGGTTTTAATTAGCATTTTTCTGATGGTTAGCGACCTTGAGCATCTTTTCATGTCTGTTAGCGATCTTTATTTCCTCTTTGGAGAAGTATCAGGTCTTCTATCCATTTTTAAATTGGATTGTTTGGGGGTTTTGTCATTGAGTTGTGTAAGTTCTTTATAAATAATTTTAGATAATTATCAGATGTATCATTAGTGAATATCTTCTCCCAAACAGTTGGTTGTCTTTTTGTTCTGTTGATGGTTTCCTTTGCTGTACAAAAACTTTTTAGTTTGATGTAGTTTCATTTATTTATTTTTTTCTTTTGTTTCCCTTGCCCAAGGAGATATGTCTGAAAAGAAATTCCTGTTAGTAATATCAGAGAATTTACTGCCTATGTTTTCTTCTAGAATTTTTATGGTTTTGGGTCTTACATTTAAGTTTTTAATCCATTTTGAGTCTTTTCTTCTACACATTGTAACAAGACAGTTCGTTCTTTTTTTTTTTTTTTTTTGCATGTATCTGTCCATTTTCCCAACACCATTAATTGAAGAGACTGTCTTTACCCCATTGTATATTCTTAACTCCTTTGTCATATATTAAGTGAGTGTATAGGTATGAATTTATTTCTGGGTTCTCTATTCTATTCCACTGATAAATGTATCTGTTTTTACACCAGTATCATGCTGTTTTGATTACTGTAGGCTTGTAGTATAGTATGATAACAGGTAGTGTGATACCTCCAACTTTGTTCTTCTTTTCAAGATTGCCGTGGCTATTTGGTTTTTTTTATGGCTTGTAAATTTTAGGATGATTTGTTCTAGTTCTCTGAAAAATGTCATTGATATTTTGATAGGAATTGCACTGAATCTAGAGATTGCTTTGGGTAGTATGGCCATTTTAATGACATTGATTCTTCCTAAACACAAACATGGTATAAGCTTCAATTTATTTGTATCTTCTTCAATTTCTTTTTTCAAAGACATAATTTTCTGAAAACAGGTTTTCTACTTTCTTGGTTAATTTGATTCCCAGGTATTTTATAGTTTTCGATGCAATTATAAATGGGATTATTTTCTTAATTTCTCTTTCTGAAAATTGATCATCGGTGTATAAAAATGCCATTGACTTCTGAATATTTATTTTGTAACCTGATACTTTTCTGAATTCATTGATCAGATCTAACAGTTTTTTTGGCAGAATCTTTAGGGTTCTCTCTATATAGTATTATGTCATCGGAAATAACAAGAGTTTTACTTCTTCCTTTTCAATAAATTGAATGGCTTTTATAGCTTTTAAAGTACTTTTTAAAAGTACATCAGTATTAGTTGCAACACACTTTTGAATTGGTAAAAATAAGTGTTATCTTTTACTGAAGGCTAAAAGTGCTAATCGTATGTGTTAACTGAACTATGAGGTGTGAATTACATATGAAGAAACTGAGGCATTAAAAAATATGTATTCTGTGCAGTGTCCCACACTGTGTATTTGATGAAGCCTTTACTGACCAGGCTATCTCAGTCTTGTTCTAAGCATTAGATATAATAAATCTCCAAATGCATGTGATTTGCCTAATATCTCTGTGTTGTTGGCATACATTTATATTTTAGTCTTCTTTCCATATGTATAATTGTAGTTTCAGCATAGTTATTGCTTTCTCCTGAAAGTCCTCTCAGATCTCAAAAATTACTTAGAAGCCACTTAATAAGTGCTATGCCATTTTTGTAGACTTTCATTACAATACTAATTATATACTTTATAGTTATTTTGAGGTTATGTATTTGCCTCTTATAGGCAATGAGAGCTTCTTAAAGTAAGGACTGAGCCCCTCACAATGTCTGGAATGACATAGATACACAATAAATATATGTCTACTTAATTAACTTATATATAACTAGTTACATTTATATGAGGTATATAATATTATGTAAAATGTAATGGAAGATGTTATTTAAAACTTGAGTTACAGACTTGGAGGGGATAGAATAATGTAACAATGTGAAATGTTTTCATTAGAATAAAAAGTAAGGATTTCTTTTTTTAGATTTATTAGAGGTATATTTTATTTTTATGTTTTAAATATTTTTTAATTAGTTCAAGTATACAGTACATTGGTTAGACATTTATATCATTTGTAAAACGATCCCCCCAATTGTTCCTCCCTCCCCTGACCCTCCACCTAGCCAACGTATTAATGCTAATTACATTCCCTGTGCCGTGCTCCCTATCCCATTGATCATCCATCAGCTACTAATTTGTACTTCTTTAACCCTTCACCCCATTCTCCCAGTACCCCCAAGCCCGCTCCCCTCTGTCTGTCACCAAATTGTCCACTATATTGGTTAGTCTGTTCTTTTTATTCCTTAAATTCTGCATATAAGTGAAATCATAATGTTTATCTTTCTCTGAATTAAATACCTTCTAGGTCCATCAAAGCAATATCTTTTTCCATCTCCTTCCTTTTCTATGTAGGGGTTTTGTTTTCTTATCCTTTCAGCCACTCTATCTTTTGGTTGGAGCACTTAATTCTTTTCCATTTGAGGTACTTATTGATAGGAATGTAGTTGTTACCATTCTTTATTCCTGTTTTTGATATATGTTTTTTCTTCTTAAAGAAGTCCCTCCAACATTTTCTGTAATACTGGCTTGGTGGTGATAAGTTCCTTTAGCTTATTTTTGTCTGGGAAGCTCTTTATCTATCCTTCAAATCTAAATGATAGCTTTGCTGAATAAAGTATTCTTAGATCTAGATCCTGGGTCTTTATCATTTTGAGTATTCTGTGCCAAACCCTTCTGTCCTGCATAGTTTCTTTTGAGGAATCAGCTGCCAGTCTTATGGGTTTTCCCTTATAAGTAACTATCTGTTTTTCTCTTGCTGTTTTTAATATTCTTTTTTTTGTATTTAACCATTGGCATCTTAATTATGATGTGTCTTGGTGTGGGCTTCTTTGGATGTCTGATTTTTGGAATTCTCTGAGCTTCCTGGGGTTTTATGTCCATTTCTTTCACCAGAAGGGAAGTTTTCCATCATTATTTCTTTAAACAGCTGTTCAACATCTTAATTTTCTACAGTTACACCGATCAAACAGATTGGACCCTTAATAGTGTCCATATGCTCCTTAAATTATTTTTAAAGTCTTGGCATTTTATCTATTGCTGTTCTGATTGCGTATCTTTGGTGTTCCCATCCTCTGGATAAGGTATTTGGTCCTCTTCTTTATTCACTTTATTTATTACTTTGTTTATTCTATTTAATATACGTCTCATCTCAGACTGTTCTTCATTTCAGACTGGTTTCCTTTTATAATTTCCATTTCCATTTTTATGTTTTTTTAATCTCTTTGTTGGAGTTCTCTACACTTCCCAGAAGTTCATTGACCATCTTTATAACTAGTGTTTTGAACTCTGCATCTGTTAAATTTTTTTACTCCATTATATCTGGATCTCTGTTCTGTTCTCTCATATGGCTACTGCTTCTTTGTCTTCCCATTTTGGCGTTCTTTGTCTGTTTCTATGTACTAAGCAAAGCTCCTAAATCTCTGGTCTTATTAGTGTGGATTTGTGAAGTAGGTGTCCAGTGGTACAGTCCAGAGAGGAGTTCAACTGCAGGCCAAACTTAGCCCAAGCCTCTATCCCTCCAAGGCCACCTGGTAAGATTCAGCAAGCAATCCACAGATGCTGTGCTTATAGTTGCCTCAAAAGGCTACACCAGAAACTGAGGCCAGCAGCTTCCCGTATGAGTCAAGGTGCTGCTTAGTAAGGAGCACCTGACTCACTGAGGCTTGAGTGAAGCCACGAGTTGGGAGAGGTGGGGTTTCAGTGAATCCTCTGGGTGGAATGAACTCTGTTATCCAGTTTGATGATGTCTCGGCTATGGCAGCACTGTGTCCACGCACTGGGAGTGGGGAGGGCTCAACAGGGAACAATGGATACTGCCAGCACTCCTGTACCCGGGGGGTCTTGCCTTGGCCCTCACTTCTACAGTGTTTCCCTAAAAGTCCCTGGTGCCCTCTGCATGCATGGGTGCTTAGAGCTCTCACGGACATGGCCCCTTTAAGAGGCAGCCTCCTTCTCACTCAGCCCTTCTGGACTGGGCAGCCCTATGTCCTCGCTCAGTCCTACCTTCTGCTGTTGCAGGGTAATTTCTTGGACTTCTCCCTAGTTGTATGGCTTGTTCATCCCAGGCAATTTTTACTTGTTGTTGCTCTTTGTTTCTATCATAACTTTTATTTGGTCGCCAGAGGGATGAACATATCCTCTATGATCTGTGCCAATTTTATCCCCAAATGTAAGGATTTCTAAAATCAATTTTATAAATACATTTTTTCCATTTTAATGGTGAGTACAAGGAATTTCAACATAAAGAACTTGCATAAAATAATGACAATGCTTGGACTATAAAACTATTGAAATATTAGAATTCATTTGTGATGTCTTTATTATAATAGCTTTTATCCTTATTTGTTTAGATTATGAATGTATAATTTAAAAACCAATCAAAACTTTTCCTATCAGCCTTTTCTAATGGGACTATGAAAATAGTAAATTAAATGAAATCATCATTGTTCTACAACTTACGCACCATAAAGTGTACCGACCCGTGGGACAGTCAACGGGGGCCCCAAGCACTGAAAGAGAAAAGGGACAAGAAACATGAAGAATGGAGACAAGCCAGGCTTTCTGATCAAGTCTCAGTTTATTGTAGGTAGGGGTAGAGTATATAAAGTGGGGAGGATTTAGGAGAGCCCGGTTACCTTGGATACCAAATCAGAGAACATTCCATTACCAAGAAATGCAGGAGTGTCCCGGGAGAGGAGGGAGCTGCAAGGTCAGATTAGTTTGAGCAAATGTATCAAAGGGTCCAGGGCTAAAGCAGAAAAGCTGCTCTTATATCATTTATCTTGTATGAGTAGTGCAGGTGCAGGCAAAGAGGCTGCCCAGATCTCAGGCAGCAAGCCTTGATGGGACAGCTTCCCACAATAAAGTATTACTGGTTCCAGGTAAGTACCTACTTACAAGGCACCTTTGAAGATTTAATGAGGATTTTAAGTGAATGGAATACCATGTAATGAAAAACTTTATATCATAAAAAAGTTTGGAAGGTAAAGTGGCAAAAATAAATTCGCAAAGATAAAAAAAGGCAAATATACTTAAAAAGAGCATATACATGTTGGAAAGAAATGCTAAAATAATATGGAAAAGAAAGGTAAAGAGTATGAACAGACAATCCATTAAAGAAATGAAAGTGATTATCAAATTATTGATATCTGTTATAAATGTATTACATATTATAACATTATATTTTAATATTTCAATGCCACTAGCAATCTAATAATTGACCTTTAAACAGGAGGATACAATTTTATCTGCAAAATTAACAAATGATGAAAAAAAGATACTAGTATGCAAAGATAATCTATATTTTCATGTGTCCAGGATAAGAGAATAGATGAATTATTTATGATATGAATAAATATATTATTTAGTCTTGAACTTTCATCTTTTTTTACAGATTTAGAGATGATTTTTCATTTAAAAATCCTAAGTATAATATCAGAAAAAATGTGCATTATGCAATATAGGTCATATTAAGATATACATAAAAATACATAGAAAAGAAGACTGGAAGAAAAGCACCAACATTGTTATCGTAGTGTTCTGGGATGCTGAGTGATCTTGTATGTCTTCTTTAGTACCATGGGTTTTCAGAAATCTCTGCAATGACATCCTTTTGAAATTTTGTTCTTTTTCTATTGCTCACTTCCCTGTTGTCCCTCCAATATACAACCACACACTATATACAGTATTTCCTAGAGGGAACTATGGGAGTTTGCAAACTCCACATTATCTTGCCCCCACACTAATTTTTTTTTCCTAGAAAACATAAAAGTCAAAGGAGAAAGTATGAAAGCTCTTTTTGGGTTTAAGAGTATTCATGTGAAGACTGGCTTTTGAAACCCAATATTGTGATGGTCATAGCAACCTAGATCTTTTGGTCCAGTCTGAATTTCAAAACTCATGCTCCATTTTTTTTTTTTTTTTTGCTGTAAGTATGTCAATGTATTTCAATACTTGATTTATAAATACTTCATAGCTTTTATGCCTACAAAATATATTTTAGATGCTTTAGGGAGGTCTTTTACACCAAATTTACAAATTTACAACTGACTTGCAAAGACCAACTTTCTACAATTAGAGATAAGACCTAAAATGCATCTACTCCCAGGAGAAGTAACTCACCTCCTGTGACTATGAGCAAAGAGCAAGGACCCCAGGCTTCTTGTCTTCAGGCCCAATTAGCAAAGCATCATTTTATGTGAGTTTAATACACCCACAGTCATTACAAGGCTTGACATTTAGATGATCCCCAAATCAGCACCCATTCCAACAGTAGCCACATTATCACTAGCTTTGGCAACATAGAATAATTAGAAGCTAAAGGAAAACTTTAGCATGATCACTGACACTGAAGGAGTTCAGGAGCTAAACCCACCTGCAATTGCAGTGTTAATTTTTTAAAAAAACATCTGCTTTGAAGTCTTTTCACTCATGACAAAGAAGATAGGAGTCTAAACGAATGTTGAAGAGAAGTGCTTCCTTGTGCCTCAGTCAGGCTGCACGCTGACCTTTCCATAGTCTCTAGCAGTTGCTCAGCTGTTGTGAAATACTGGCAGAGGCAGACCATCACTGGACCAATCATGAGGTCAATCAGCTGGTTCTCAGGCCATTTTGCTAAAGTGCTCATGCTAAAGAATCTGGACCCTACCAGTCTGTTGAAATGTAGTACCAATTATCAATGACTCATTTTCACAGAATTGTGACCTTCCCCATATTTTTAGTCTACTTACTGCTTTATCTGGCCTTGGGGGAGCTCAGGCCTGGAATCTGAGGCCACTTCATGGACACATAAAGCTGCTGAAACTTGTGTTTTAGACTATGAGTGTGACATTCTAGGGGACACCTGCCTCAGGGCCATACATTTTAGTAGAATGTTCTGTATGGTTTGCAATTTGTAAAGATGTTATATACAACTAATGTGCATACAAAAGGTATTCTCTCTTTTAAAATGTTAATGTACAAGTAAAATCTCATTGTTTTTTTTTCTATCAGCCTATCAATTCTTTATCTGTCTTTAGACGGTGGTGGCTTTTTTCTTATTCTCTGTAGAGGTTTATTATCTGAGAACTGTCAAGTTGTCTTAAAAGCAGAAAGTTTTCTTTTACGAAGTCAATTGCTCTTTTTTTGTAGCTAAATCAAACTAAAATCATTGTCAAAAATAAATGAATAGGATGTTTGCTAATTTCATGGCTTAAATTCATATTTCATTGTTTATTCATTAATCCACAAAATTAGTCAATACACCCTGGATTGCAGTTATTAATACAATTAAGCAGGGTTCTTCTAACAGTCAGATATAACAGAGAACACTGTAGAATTGTCTTTGTTTCAGAATTAGGTATGTTAATGTGCAAACTAGTTTTACAATTTCTTCCTCTGGAAGAAAATCAAATATGTTAATGTCATCCCCCAGGAAATAGGGTTGGGATCCTAATATGGATTCCTAAGTAGATTTTAGATAGAGGAATTGTGAAATGCAGTTTGCTGTTGAACCCAGCATGCACAGAACCTATTTTGCCCTGGATTGGAGCATACATGAGATTAGAAGTTATCTTTACTCCTAGTTGGATGGAAAATCAGGATACAGGGAGATGGTGTCCACATGGAAGTGTAGACATCCATATAAAGGATGCTTCGCTCTCCCAGATCTAGCAGAGAATGTAAATACCTCATTTACCTGACTCCCTTCTATCTGCCAAGTAACATACTAGGAGCTTAGAACATGAAGTCAATTGTACTTCATTTCTCTCATCTGTAAAATGAAAAAGTAGTGCTTTTCTCATAGGGTTTTTAATGAGTATGAAATAAAATATGAAAGTACTTAAAAAGTGCCTAACACAGGATGAGAGCTATATGAGAGCTATATTTGTTAAATAAATATTTTCAATGATGTGACCCATGATTTCAAGGAGCTTGCCAGGATATTTATAGTAAAGGCAAAAATCTTTGTGTAATTTAACAGGTGATGATAGGAACATGGACACAATATTGTAGGAACACAGAAAGCCTGGTAGAGGGCCTTCTTTGGGAGACTTGAACTTCATTTTGAAAGTCATGAGAATATTTGACAAAGACTTTTAAGCTGGAGGAAGATCATGCCAGATCTGTGTGATAAAAGACCACTTTGGCAATAATGCTGTAGGTACATGTTAGGAGACTGGACTGGAACTCAGAAATGAATTGAGGCCCTTGTAGTGAAGATAGGAGGATCTGGTCAGAGGCAATGAAGCATTTCATTTTAATGGAATAATACCCACAGAGATTTACTAGATTCAGCCTTAGATTCCAGTAAATTATTGCCTTCAAGGAGCTATTGACACACCTCTGAATCATGGTAGCCCAGTATGTTTCTGAGACAGTTAAAGCTTTGATTATAGGAATTGTAGAAAAGTTAGAAAAGTAAAACTGAGTAAAATAATATTAAATGTGGATGTTACAACATTGTAAATGTATGTACACTTTATAATTTATGAAATATTTTTCCATATGCTATTTTATGTTTTCGAGTGTCAGATATATGTGCTTCAAAAGGAATATTCTTTCAAGAAGACCGACTGCATGTGTGTCATTTAAGTAAGAGTAATTTGAAGAAGCTATTTATGTGTGTAGGTATCTGTGCATTTTAAAGCATCAAAAAATAAGGGGTATAAATGAGCTACAGAATTCTTCAAGAGAATCTGCTATGTAAGGTGATTATGTATGAGGTAGAAAAAATGATTCAGAAGAAATAAAAATTTAAGACTAGAATTACCATGTGACCCAGGAATTGCTCTTCTGATTATCAGTCCCAAAAATGTGAAAACATTTGTCTATGAAGATATGTGCACCCTGATGTTCATTGCAGCATTATTTATGGTGGCCAAGACAAGGAATCAACCAAAATGTCCTTCAACAGATGAATGAATAAAAAAAATGTGGCATATACATGCAATGGAATATTACTCAGCCATAAGAGAAGATGAAATACTGCCATTTGCAATACAGCATGGATGGATCTTGAAATTATCATGCTTAGCAAAATAAGTCAGAAAAAGTTGAGAACCATAAGATTTCACTCATGTGTGGAATATAAAACTGAAAGCAACAAATGAACGAGACAAACAAACAGAGACTCATGGACATGGACAACAGTTTAGTTGTTACCAAAGGGAATGGGGGAGGGGGACATAGGTAAAAAGGAATTTTATATAATATAAGGTGATGAAAGGAATTTTAACTTTGGGTGGTGAACACAGAATGCAATATACATATGACGTATTAACAAATGGTACACTTGAAACTCATTAATCAATGTCATCTCTCAAAATTTAATATTAAAGTACATGAACCATGTTTCTTCAGTTTTTATGGTAAAGTGCAATTTTCAGCATTTTTTTACAATTATGTTTTTGAAAAACACAACATCTTTTGTAACATATCCCAGAAGACTTCTCTCGCCTACTGGTTCCTTAGGGTGTAAAAGAAGGATTTAGAGAAGGGGCAACTGAGGTTTACAGCAAAGATACACCTTTGGATACAGTCACTTTTTCTTTGGCAGAGGGTTTAATATACAATAAGATACAGTTACCATAAGTCAGGGAGACAACAATCATGTGGGAAGTACAGGTGGAAAAAGCTTCAGTTCTCTCCTGTGCAGAAGGGAATTTCAGAATGGTCTTAATGATGCAAGTGTAAGAGAATTACTAAACACCAAAGTGACCACAAGTGTCACAACAAAGACAAAAGACATCAATTCTAGGACATGTGTACCTGTGCAAGAGATCTGCAGGATAGGAGAAGTTTCACACATGAAGTGATCAATTGCCCTGGAAGCACAGAAATCCAGCTTGAGTCTCATGACTCAAGTGGGGAAAATGATTAGGAATGCAGTTAACCAAGAACTGAGAACAAGTTGATAGCACACTTTGCTATTCATAATGATTGGGTAATGCAGTGGTTTGCAGATGGCAGCACAGCAGTTGTAAGACATGGCAGCCAGAAGGTAAATCACAACTTGCATTCGTGGGTCATCTGTCAATCCTAGGAGAATGAACTTTATTTCTATTGACTGGTTCTTCATTTTTCTTTTCTGAGCCTTATCAAATCTACATAGGAAAAGAAAAAAAGAAATTGAAAGGGTATCTGTGAATATAATATAATATAACCTATATATTAACCTAAATATATATAAATGAGCCAAATATATATATATTGACCTAAACATATATAAATTGATCTAAATATATTGACTAAATAAATACATATTAACTAAATAAATATATATTAGCTAAAAATGCATGTATATTTTAACTAAAATATATGTATTTGACCTGAAGCTTTTCTAATTTTATCCATTTACTAATGGTTTTGCCAGTCTGAAATTGTCAATGACTCATAATTGTATGCTATAATCAACTCTAAATTCTTTCTCATCTATTAGTTGTTTTTTATTATAATCACAATTTTTCCTCTGGAACTTGATGGGTTTTTTGTTATTGTTGGTTAACATGAATTTTTGCCCATCTCTCCTAAGTAGACTCTAGTCTCCATGATACTTTAAAAAATCATATGCATATTTTAATGCATTTCCTATCATTTTTATTCAATCTGTGAAAATGCACTAGCTTGGTTTGTCTTTTTAGAATGAGTATCAGAGTGATTTTTCAAAGCTAAGATTTAGAGTTATGGTACAATTTCAGTGATGGTCAATTACTAAGACAGTAACCATTTCTAGTAAGTAGATACAATACTAATTATAACAGTTGCGAGATTTTCTCTGCACTGAGAACACAATTATTATACGTTTTCTTGACTGTTTTGTTATAATTAAATGGACAGTTGTTTCCAGTATACATGACAAATGAAACAAAGCAAAACATGAGCAAAACAAACAAGTAACTTTTTAATTTTAAAAATTGTGTCTTTTGTCAATTAATTTTTTTGAAATGTATTCCTATATGTGTCTACACAATTTTGGCCACTGTTTTTTTTTTACTTTCTTAATATCTCTTATAAAACTACTGAATACTCCAGAAATTATATTATTCCCTATCCTTTCTACATTATAAGGATTCTATTTACTTCCATGTTGTACTATCCCCGTTATGTTAAAAATGCCAGTCTATTTTATTATATGTATTACCTGTGGACTTTTAAGAGAAATGTGTTACTAAGCACTTATTGTTATCTTTATTCTTTTGCATTTATCTTAATATTGCTAGTCTATTTATTGCTTTTTTTTTCCTTTGGAAAAAAATACAGTGTGGTAATGCAACCAGTTTTAGAGAAGTTGGTTGGAGCCCCAAGAAGAGTTCTCTTTTTTCTTTTTTGGTGAAGGGCAGGATGCCCTGGAATGGGTTCACTCCCAAAGAGAGGCCTGCATAAAACAACAACAATCCAAAAAATCACTATTTTTTTATGCCTAATGTGATTTCCTAAAGATATTAGTAAATAGCTTTAATCTTCTTAAAGACTTGCAGTCTTCAGCTACTAAGTAATCACAAGTTTTTCTTGTAAAAATATATTTTTTTGTCTTGCTGTGACTCTCATCATTGCTCTATCTCTGATCTGAAAGGTGTGTACTAGGAGTTAATCATCCAATTTTTATTACCATGTGTGTCTAACACGGTTCTGGAACTATGTTATTTCAAATTATAAGGAAGAGTTGCTCAGTATTTTTCCACATGACTTTACCCAAGACAACACTTAATCTATAAAGAGGGTCAGAGAAAATGAAACAGATATAACTAAATATGAATTAAATAGATTACAATACCTATTAATACACAACCATAAAATAACTCTACCATTAAAAAATTATAAAACTAAAAATTTAGTAGTCAAATTTAATTCTCTGAATTGGACTTATTATGCATTTGTCTTAATTTCTAATTTTGAAGATATGCTCAAATTATAGTTGACTTACCTTCTTGGATCTATTGTGTTTATTATTTCCCTCTTTGTGCATGGAAAAGATATATGTTAACATAATTAATTATGATTTTACTCTCTTTTATGATAATATTTTATTACCTAATAGGGCTATTTATAAACAATTAGTTTTGTGGGAAGAGGCAATGTGTACATATCATGCTTCTGTATGTAATTTCCATTTGCCTCAAGTCCATAATCACTGTGATGTTCTGAACTCAGATATTAATAATTTTAATGAATATCTCCTTATTATTCCATATAACTTTCATTTTGTGAAATTTTGTTTTTATAATTGCTATCATTCAAAACCTCAAAATGGGTACTTGTTCTTAAATAAAATAAAATTAAATTAAATTAAAATTTCTTAAAGTGCCAACTGAAAAATATTCAGGATGTAATCTGAAGAAAATAAGCAACTGTTCCAAGAAAGAGATTTCACATTGCCAATTACACACTTACAAAATACTGTGGTTTTATTATTTCCTACTTACTATAGACTCAAGGGATCTAATAAAATAAAACAAAGAAAAAAAACTCTTCTCTAGGTATCAGAGATCAGAGTTCTAGAAGTACTAATTATTGGCAATAAAGGCCACCACTGTAATCTTCTTTAAATAAAAGCTGAAGTGAAATTATCCCAAAGGAGCATTATAAGTCATTTAGAAAAATTAATGAAATATTTAACAGAATCATAAACAATTGCTTCCAATTAGCAATTAGACTTTATTGTAACCCATTTTATACTCTGGCACCATGTGGTGTATATATATATATATATATATATATATATGATTTATAAATAATAATTAAGCATAATTTATTTTGGATTAATAAGGTTAGGCTTGATTTTTGATAAATATTTTGATCCTTTAGTGAACTGAATTTTACCTATTAAAATACATTTTTACATTAATACCCAAACCTGAAGACAATCCAATATTTATCAGCTAGTGAGTTGTTTAACAAATTGTGGTATATGCATACAGCAAAATAAACTAATACAATATTAAAACACAATTGAATCTTAGAAATAGTATGCTAAGTGAAAGATACAATATCTATACATTCTGTGATTCCATTTTTATTATTTTTGAAAACACCTAAAATTCCGATCAGTGATTAGGGGCTGAGAAGGAAGAGAAGTGATTGACTATAGAAGCATCATGAAGGACCTTTTTAGGGTGATTAAAAACTTCAAATCTTGATTTTAGTGGTGGTTGCATGACTATATATGTCAAAGTTCATCAGATTATATAACCTCAAAAGGTGAACTTTTTAATATTCTGTCTCAATAATCTTCCCATTGAATATTTATGGATGCTATGTATCTCTTTTTTATTAGTCTATTAAGAAGATTATATATATCTATACTATCCAATATAATAGCCACTGACCACATCTAAATATATACATTTAAATTTAAAATAATGAATGTTAAATATTCAGTTCCTTTGTCACACTTAGTCACATTTTGAGTGCTTAGTTGCTATAGGCAATTGACATCAGAAGCATGGCAGCTTGAGAGGTATCCTTGATCTTCCCCTTGAAATTACAAGTTGAACATCTGTAATTCAACAAAGGATTCTTAACTGAATGCATAAATACTTTGGAGAGATTTGGGCATTGAAATATCTGAAGGTAGGCAAATCAGGGCAAATAGGGGAGGATGGGAGAGAGAAGAGCATAGATAGGTGCCTTGGGTGCAGCCTAGATCTTACTATGGATCATGGGAGAGGGAAGGAACCAGTCTACAAGTGCACCTACTGCATCCTGAGTACTCTTGCTTGGTGATCAGCATATACTACCCAGACTGTACCCAGCGATCAGGGCAGAGACTGAATACAGAAGTGCAACAACTGTGTTCTAGCAGCCTCCACTGGCAGGCAGAAAACAAAGCCATGGAGCCTCGTTCCCTACCCCGACACTCCCAAAGCTAGCAGCTGGCCTCAGAAGAAACTGTAGCAATGAGTGTCGGGTAATAAAGTAGAATACTACAGCCCTGAGAACTGGAAAAATAGTCCCTGAGCAGCAGAAGCATTCTGCGGATAATCCCATTGATGAGTGAAGACACTGAGGTAAGGCAGCTGAGATCTGGTAGTTGCCATTACTGGAAGAAGAATGAAGCCACAGACACACCAGCAGCCTCTCTCAGCCCACCCTACCCCACCCATTGGGGCTGAACGTAATTGGGGCATCTAGGACACTTTAGGCAATTCAACACTGCATCTGGTTGCTGGGGCAGCACTCAGATTTCATGTGCCTTGAGACTGAGGTGACATAGAAAGAAATGAGAATGAAAACACAACATATCAAAACTTTTGTGATATAGCAAAAGTGGTAACAAGACTAAAGTTCATAATATTACAGGCCTTTCTCAAGAAACAAGAAAAATCTCAAATAAACAACTTTACATTATATCTTAACTAGGAAAAGAAAATCAAATAAAGTCCAATGTCAGCAGAAGGGAAAAAAATAATAAAAATTAGAGCAGAATTAAAACAAAATTGAGAACAAAAAGACAATAGAAAAATTTAATGCAATAAAGAACTGTTTTTAAAAAAGATCAATAAAATTGACAAACTCTGGCTAGATTCACTAAGGAAAGAAAAGAGACAAACAAAATCAGAAATGAAAGAAAAAGAAATACAAAGAATCATACAAAAATACCATGAGATTAGATGCCACCAAATTCAATAACCTAGAAGAATTAGGAAGTTCTTAGAAATAAGAACTTCTTATTTCTAAGAATCTTGAAGAAACAGACAATCTAAATAGGCTGTTCAACAATAAGGAAACTGAAACAATCATCAAAATACTCCCCAAACCTACCACCAGATGGCTTTACTGGTGAATTACACTAAACATTCAATGACTTTATACCTGTTTTTCTTAAACTCTTCCAAAAAAATTGAAGAAGAAGCAATACTT
>PVKZ01006561.1:0-33395 GCA_004027375.1 Macroglossus sobrinus | reverse complement strand
TTTCCTCCTTTCCTTCCTTCCTTCCTTCCTTCCTTCCTTCCTTCCTTCCTTCCTTCCTTCCTTCCTTCCTTCCTCCCTCCCTCCCTCCCTTTCTTTTTTTATGGTAGCAATCCCAATGAATGTGGTGGTATCTCATTGTAATTTTATTTGCATTTCCCTACCGCTTAGTATCTTTTCATTAGAATCTTTTCACCTGCTCCTTGGCTATGTGCACGTCTTCTCTGGAAAAATGTCTATCCAAGTCCTTTGTCCATTTTCAAATAAGGTTATTTGCTTTTTGTTGTTCAGTTTAGTTCTTTATTTTTCTGAACATTAGTAACTGATCAGATATACAATTTGCAAATATTTTCTCCCATTCTATGGGCTGCCTTTTTACTCTGCTGATAGTGTCTTTTGATGCACAACAATTTTAAAGTTTCATGAAGACCAATTGATCTATTTTTTCTTTTGATGTCTGTGGAGAGGTGGCATTTTGAGAAGCCTAGGAGCATGAACTCAGGCACCAGAGGGTGAAAAGTCCCCAGGTGGTGCCATGATGGTTTGGAGCAGAGCCATCTCATAAATATTCCTATTCTTTATTTTAAACCCCGTGACATATGGTTGCTTTATTTTTACTTTATACTTTGCATTTCATCTAGATGAAGCTAAATGTTTACTATTCTTATTGCTTTTATCTCTCTTTCACCTCAAATTGTTTTATTCTCTTATTCTTACTCTTGTATTTCCTCGAGCATGGGTCTGTTGGCAGTTCTTATTTATATTTTTTATTATTAATACAAATATTTATTTTACATTTTTAAGTACATCGAAGATAGCAGTCCACTATTTTAATGTTTATTTAGCATTCATTTTTAGTGTTTCTATAGAGAACTCGGCATAGTCAAAATCTCACTCCTTTAAAAATAAACCATTTTTTTCCTATGGTTTCTTATCAGACTTTGTCTTCGTCTTTTTCAGCAGTCTCTCCCCCTTCTCCTTCCCTCCCCCTCCTCTGTTATTCTTCTTTGCATTCATTGATGTTTTTGAATTTGCGTTTTGGAATCTTTCATCCGTTTTGGCAAATTCTCAGCTATTACGTTAGGTCTTGCTTCTGTCCTATTTCTCTCTCCTCTCCTTCTGAGACTCTATTTACATGTGTTAGACTTTCTCAATGTATTGTATCTCTTAGGTCTTCCTTATTTTTCATATTTCTATTTCTTTACGCTGGATTGCTTCTGCCTTTCCCGTTCATTTATTTTCTCTAGATATCTCTAATGTACTATTAAATCTATCCACTGCATTCTTACTGCTACCCTCTTGTTTAGTTCCAGAATTCCTATTTATTTCTTTTAATATATGCTATTTCATTTTTTTACATTCCAATTCCTTGCTTAGACTTTTAAATGGCGTTTTGTTTCTTCGAACACAGCAAACGTTGTTATTTCACTGTTTACATGTGATAATTCCAACATCTTTGTGGCGCAGTTTCTGTGGCTGGTTCCTCTCGTAATGTCTTGTTTCCTTGGAGACCTAGTCATTTTTGTGCTAGTCACTATATTTGAGGAATTAGAGGAATAATTTGATGCCCAGGATGCCACTTTCCTCCAAAGATGGTTTTCATGTGCCTCTGCCACATGTCTAAATGAGCTATCATTCTGGGTTTGCCTTAATTGTAATTCAAGTGTCTTAGATGCTTGGATCAACTAGGTGACAGGGAAATCTTGAAATACTTCATTCAGTATTTTTTAAAAGTTGTTTTCATTCAGGGTATTGCTTTAAATAACCTAGCCTATCATGACTAAAAGTTAAACTTTTTCCATTTTCTGAAACTTCTTGGATAATAGAATTCACACATAAAACCAAGTGGTCTCAGGTCATTTCTGGGTGCTTCATCTTCTGGAGTGTACTTTTGCCTGTCCAGCACTCACTCAAGATTCAGCTTAAATGTCTTTCCTAGCAGTCTTTGTTCACCTCCCAGTCCCTCAGCTCTTTGTTCACCCTTTCCTGATGTTATTACATTGTGTCACTAGTATATGTCACCAGTATATGCCACCAGTATAGAACCTAGTATTACAAAGCTGAGTAATAGAACATTTCAGCCATCAATCAGCGCCAGGTCTAGTAAAATAATCCACAGATATACTCAGCTTTGTAATACTAGATTCTAATACAGTTCGTGATAGGTGCTCGAAAAATCTTGGCTAAACTGAAATATGAACATTAAGTTAAAAATGGATTGGTAGCTATCTTAAGGAATTAATTTACTAACTTTGCAAATAAAAACCATCCATCCTTACAATGCAACTATTACTGGTAACATCAAAATTATTGCCTCAACTATCAGCAGTCCATTTGTCAGTCACTTGCTATCAATTATTTCTTGAACCTAGCCCAAATTTCCTATCTCCTCTCTGGTGTTCCTAATTCGCCCAACTACCAAAGAGCTTTCTACTCCCTTGCCCGCTTTATCCCTCCTTCTACTCAATTTTATAACATGTCATTCAATGTTGACATTTATTGAGCTAGCTAAATATATGACAGACCCTGAATTGACATAGATTATCTCACTGACTCTTCCCAATCACCCAATTAAGTATTATTACTATTCCATTTTACAAATGAAAAAAGAATGTCTTAAAGAGACAGTTACCTGTCCAAGGTCAGTTGCTAAGCGATGAAAGCAGGATCCCCATCACCAAGGTTTGTCTGATTGCAGAGCTCATGCCATTTCCCAGAGGTGGGCAAACCTTTTTCATAAGGATTAAACCGTTGTTAATATTGTAGGCTTTCTAAACATACAGTCTCTGCCATAAGTACTCAGTTTTGTCACCGTAGTAGCATCAAAGAAGTCCCAGACAATATGTAAGTGAACATGATCGTTTTCAACATCATTTATAAATGTAGATAGTGGGAAAGGTTTGGCTCATAGGCTGTTAATTTGCTCTTAACAACTGCATTATTCTGTTATTATTTTTCCTCAGTCTCTAAATTTTCGGTTCAACAAATATTTATAGCATGGCTTCTAAGCACAGGTACTTGGGCCTGGATGGGATGAAGACAAAGCCCCCACCTTGGAGGACCTTAGATGTGGGAAGGTGGTACCTCAACCCACCTGTAGCACAAGGCTGAGTATGGAAAGGCAGTGCCGAGAGAGGTCTGAACTGACTAGAACTCCTCCTGATTGACACATGACATTGTGGTGGCACAGATGGCCATGCCATGAGCTTTCCGGGGAGAGAATCATAGGCAGAGACGGTAAGCAAGAATTTTTCTCTCCAATCATCACTCATCTTCCATCCTCGTTACCAGAATCCACTTGATTCCTTTCTTTTTTCCATGCCAAAACCCTGCGAGCTTTGGTCCAAATCTTTTTACCTGCACCTCACCAACTTTCTCCCTTGCTTTCATTTTTCTTTTTCTTCCTTCTTTTCTTTCTTTTTCTTTTTACTTTTTGATTAGTCATCGCTGATCCAGTTCTTCTGCAGTGGGCTCAAGACTCAAATTCATATCACAAATTTCATCTGAATTTTAATTGAGGTACATCAACGCGGTGACACATTTATCTACAGTAAACGATTCTATAACGTTACATAACATTAAAAAGTGCCTTTAGCCCAAGTGAAATATTAACTTAGTTCCGTTAATTCAGTCAAGGTTGAAATCCTCTGGTTGATTCCAGGTAGTCAATAACGCCTGCTGTTCGGACAATTAAACATCCTTTCGTCTGTCCTACTTGCCTGTACTTCTAGTCTGTCCTCAATGTCTTCCTCTTGTAATCAGTAATCAATTCCTTATAATTGTTTTCTTCTCCTCCATCATCTTTCCTCTTTCCTGTACTTTTTTGATCATTGTGTTTCCTCTTGGAGGCGTGTTATTTCCTTTCTCCTTTCTGAAAATATCATCTAAAAATATTCTTCGTTCATGAATTCAACTAATATTTATTAACAATGACCACACAGTAGCCCCTTTGGAGGTGTTAGAATACATTCTGGCAGTAAACCAAATAGATGAGTAACGATAAACAAATGAGATAAGGAAACTATGATACAGAAAGTGTTAAGAGCTGTGGGGAGAAGTTCCTGGGAATTGTGGAGGTGTTTTACAGTTTTAAAGATCGATACGGGAAAAACTCATTCAGAGATCATTTGAGCAGAGTTGAAGGAAGTCAGGAAGCAAACCCTGCAAGTACTTGCTGGGAGTGTTGGTGATGTTCCACACCAAAGGACTAGCATGTGCAAAGGCCCTGTGGCAGGAGGGTACTCCCGCTGGCGGAGAGCAGCTTGGCCAGTGTGGTCGAAACACAATGGAGGGGGCAGAGACGAGATGTGATCGGAAGCAGGGGAAGAAGAGGGAAGTTGACTTTTCCAATGGAAAACTTCAGCTTATACTGAGCAAAATGGCAATCCTTTAGGGGGTTTGAGCACAGCAAAATGTTGGCTTACATTTTTAAAGGATCCAGAATAGGCAAAAGAAGAAGCCAAACCAAAACCAAATCCAATCAGGATCATATTGCAGTATTCCAAGTAATAAATGTGAATATGAGGGGGAATGTTTTCTGGAAGAATCAGTGTAGTTACTTTCGTTTCTCAATTGAGGGTAGAAAATTAAGGGGCAAGATCTTGATGTGTTAAGGTACATTTTACTATCCCTGCTCCTCAAGGAAAAATTGGATTTTGCCTGCTAGTCTGAGGATTGTTAAACATTTTGAATTGTCTGGAGCGCTCCTAGGTAAACTGATGCCTGGCACATAGTGGGCACACAGGAGTATTTGCAGAAATGAAGGGCAATGCATACTCCTGCCCTGTTTATTATCGTGTCTTCACATTTTATGTAGCAAAGGACATCAAAAGCGCCGCCCCATAAACACATTCCTCTCTCCAAACAGAATCGTAGAGGATACGTATTTACATATTTTAAGTGGCCCCACAGCAGTTTGTTCAGTCCTCTGTCATAGCGGTTGTCAACCGCGCTCGGTGTCACGCCGGCCTCTCTTTGTCAACGTCTGCGAGTTCCCTCGGGGTTGGGATCATCTCACCTCGCACAGGGCCTGGCCATAATGCTTGTTGAAAGGACACACGTGATCAAGGGCCGTGGGAAGAAAATGTGTGAGTTACCCACACCTGCCAGAGGACCTCGTGTGACTCCTGAAAAATACACTCACTCCCCTTTGGAAAAAAGGCCACTTCGGGCCCCCCGGCTGTGGCGTTTGGCTCCTGGATTGAATGGCGTTTTTTAGGCCCTTGGTGGGCCGGGTGACGTACTCTCGCCCTGGGCGAGCGCCTGGCAAGTGGCCCTGTGTGCTGGGCCCGAACGTCCAGGGGCAGCGGCCTGCACCCTGGCGACACAATGCTCGCGTCCCCAAGGGGTCCGAGTCGGGGGGCTGGTCTCCGGCCTTCTCCTCTGAGCGCCCCTGCACGGCTCCCCTCCCCCACCACACACTCCATCTCCCCAGGGGGGACCTGTCCCAGCACCCCTAACCCCTCGGGGTGCCCCTTGGACTCGGGGTCCTCCTCTGCCGCCCGATCCCCACCTGCCACCCCTCCCCCGCCGCCCCCAGAGCTCCGCCCCCGCCCCCTCCCCTCGGAGGCGACTTCCGCCCGCGCCCCCTCCCCTCAGGCCGCACTTCCGCTCGCGCCGCGGCCCCCGGGGCGGGACTTCCGCTCGCGCCCCCTGCCCTCAGGCGGCACTTCCGCTCGCGCCCCGGGCCCGCGGCTGGACTTCCGTCCGCGCCCCCTCCTCTCGCCGCGCAGTCCTCCCCGGCGCCCGAGGCGAGCCCCGCGCGTGCCTTCGCGTCCTTGCCCCCAACCCCGGCCGCGGGCTGCGGGGCGCAGAGCGGCGGCGAGGCCCGGAGGGCGAGGGGCGGCGCTCACTCGCCTGCTTCCCTCCGGCCGCTGCGCCTCCTCGCGCTGCGCGTCGTCGTCGCCCGGCTCGGCACTGGCAAGATGGCGGCGCCCAGGCAGCTGCCCGCCCGAGTGTCGGGCATCATGGTGCCCGCGGCCATCCAGGACCTGGAGGCGCTCCGCGCGCTCACGGCGCTCTTCAAGGAGCAGCGGAATCGGTGAGCCAGGGCGCGAGCGTGCGGGGCGGCGCGGGGCGCGGGGAGCGGGGAGCGGGCGGCGGCGGGGGGCGGGCGCGCCGCGGTCGGCCCGGGAGTCCCGAGTGCCCTGGGCGGCTGACACCCGCCCCCCGCCCGCCGGTCCAGGTGCAAAGCCGGGCGGACGAAGGGGGACCGTCTGGTTAATGGTGTACGAGCTGATGGCACCCCTGTGACGCCATCAAGGTACAATTGCAAGCCCCGGCCGGGCGCACGGGACCCTCAGTGTCACAGGGCGTGCATTCTGCAGGGGCAGACGCGTCACCGATGTGCGCGTGGGGAGGTCGCGTGAATAGCGGCCCCCGAGCCGGGGCGCCGACCGCCGAGCCTGGGCCCTGCCGTCCGCAGTGGGCCGGCGCTCTGCGGGGCGTGGACGAGCCCTGGTCGCGAGGGGCCCCTCTGGTCGCGATCCGCCGCTGCGGGGCCAGGAAGGCAGGTGTGAAGGTGCCCAGGAGCCTGATGACGGACCAGGATATGATTTCTGGCCTCTCAACCTGTGCGTTATTGGGCACTTTCTGGAACCTTTAGATTTTTTTTTGGTCTAGAAATTGGAATATGATGATGCATAGTTTTATTGCTGGATTGTACAGAGGAAAAAATGAAATAAAACATGTGATGACCACGGTGCTTGTTTGATTTTTGTTCTAATCTACCCAGGGCCTCAGTTTTCTTATCTATTTAGTGGGAATAAAGTTGAACAGTACCTCCCTGGGGGGGATTGTTATAAAGATTAAATGAAATTATGCATATTAAATCTTTAGTATATACCTGACACAATACTAAGTAGACGTTAGCAGATGTCATCATTTTATGTATTTACGGTCCATCATAATAGGTGTTTTCCAGGGGATGAAGTTGAGAATGAAAAGGCCGGTACTGGGAAGCCCTGATCTGGGAACTGAGGGAATTATCCCATCATGGAGGCTTGCGTGAAATGTATACGGAGCAAAGAAGAAACGGACAGTTAGACTTGGGTTCGTCCAGACTGTCCTTGGTGATCTTCTCGTCTGTAAACTAGACGCCTTAGTCGGAGCACTTCTACGACAGATCACAACAGGGAGCACCAAGCTACTGAGAGAGAGAGAGTTGAGTCCAGGGCACTGCTCCCTGGGCTTTTTGGTAGATGGGGTAACTGACATGATAGTTCAGGGATATACACTGATTAACGCCTCAGCATATCTATACCCATGATGCACTCTGTAATCCGTGCACCATTTATTGAGCAGCTACTATGAAACAGCTTCTTTGCTGGGGGCTGAGGCTACAAAGTTGAATGTGACCTGATCTCTTTTTTCCCCGAGCATTTAGGGAAATGGCTGTGTAAACAAATTGTAATGAGGTCCAGACGAGAAGAGATGGCGGCCCAGGGGAACAGGACGTGTTGGCTAGGCTGATGGGCTGCAGAGGCTTCAGATCGCACTGGCTGCGTGCTCACTGCGGAGAGGGCTCATCGGGAGGTGTGTGTAGCAGGGGCCATAAGAGGGTTAAACACAGGTAAGGGAACTGCTACGGAGGAGACGGTCAAAGGTCAGTTCTCTCTCTGTAATCTGTAGGATAAAATCTAAGACCCTGAGCCAATCTACAAGGCCTGTCTGGCCCTCCTATTGTGAGGGGAGTTAATGGAGAACTAGTGAAGGCTCTTTTGAGGGAGTGGCATGATAGAGCTCCTTGTTACAAAGGTCTCTCTGGCTGCCATTGCGGGGGATAAATTAGGATGAGGCAGAGGCTGGGGACTTTTAAGCAGCTGATGCAGAAGCCCAAGTGAAAGAGAAAGGTGCCTGAATTAGGGCATCGTCCATGGGGATGGATGGGGTGAACGCTGACAAGCGTTTACTAGGTTGAATGGACGGGACTCACACTCGTTGGGCTGTTGGAGAAGGAAGAAATGAAGATGTCGCCCAGGTTTGGCTCTGTCTTTGAACAGGTCACTCGTTGCCCCTCAGAGGGGTCTCATGGGGTTGAGACCAGAGCCCAGCTGCCCTGACAGGATCCCCTCCAGTGCAGAGGGACCCAGGAGGAGGGTGGGCCACGGTGCCGGGAGCTGCATGGGACATAAAGTGAAGCAAAATGAGGCCTCAGTAGCAAATAGAAAAACATCAGGCAAAGCAGAAACAAACTGAGGAAAGTAAGTAAGTGTTTGAACAAAAGATGCACATCTTGGCTGAAAAAAGTGTATTCTGTGGTCCTTCCCAGATGTTTGATGCTACAAAACAAATTTCACTCTGGTAGCTAGAGCGATAGAAGTGTCATGCAGTGGAAAGAACAATGACTTGGGACCAGGTGGCCCTGGACAAAAATTCTGGCTCATTTGTCTGGTCCCCTTATTTTTTGTATTGAAAACGGGAATGACACTGCTAAGTGGCAGGGTTATTGCAAAGGTCTCTGGTGCTGTGTGTGTAGCCCAGTGCTTTGTGCATGGTGCGTGCTGTTTACATAGCACCTGCTGTTAAAAGGACCTGGGCCGGAAGTGACAGGGAACCCAGTCGTGTTTAATCTCCTGCCTTATGGAAAGCAGTGGAAACTGTTTCAAAAAGATGATAATGTATTCTAATTTCTGCCTTTCCTGGGAAAGGAATCTCAGAATCTCATTAGAATTTTTAGCCAACCCCCAAGGGAGAGGCAGTTCTCATATCACAGCTAGTGGTCTTCGATAGGGCCACAGATTCTTTCCTATGCTGTCCTTGAAGACGAGGACGTTACTTTCTCTCCCCTTGAATGTGGCTCGAATTTAGTGATTTGCTTTTAAATAGTACAGTATGGCCGTAGTGACTGCGAGTGACTTCTGAGACGAGGCCGTTCAGTTTCCTCTCTGCTCTCTCCAATCACTCACCCTGGCAAAGCCAGCCGCCATGTCAGGAGGCCACGCAGGCATCCGTGGGGAGATCTGTGTGGCAAGGAATTCAGGCCTCCTGATGAACCATTTTGCAAGTGGACCCTGTCAGTCCAGCCTTCAGCCACGTGCGTGGCCTCCTGAGGGACCTTGAGCCAGAACCAGCCCACTCGGCCCCTCGGATTCCCGACCCTCACACCTGCACTGAGACGGCGGTGTTACTGTCTCAGACTGCTAAGTTTTGGGGTAATTGATAAATAGCAATAGATCATTAATATCCTATTCTAAATTCTTCATGCTCTGGATTTAACTCATATTCTATAATCCACTTCTTGAATAACATCTGAATCACTAAAGAAATGGCTTGTGGTTATAAAACATCAATATTAAGATATTACTGAACTATTTTCAGTGGAAGGTACTTTTTTTAAAAACCTATTTTGTTTGTTTTGTACCTTGTTTAATGTATACAACTTTATTTTAACATATAACAGGTGATTTTTCTTGCTATGCTGTGAGTCTTAGCAAGTCATTTAAAATTCTGGAACAAAGTATAATATAAATACATTAAAAATTCTATTTTTTTTTTTTTCTCAGAGGTATTGTTTTCTGGCTCTTTTCTTACCTTTATGATGTATGGACATCATCTGTGTGATACATCCAGACGCCATGTGAAAATGTGGAGTGAAGTGAGATCGGTTGTCATACTCTGTTCCTCTGCTGTTCATTAAGTAGCCACTAGCTACATGTCGCTATTTAAGTTAATTAGAAAGAAATAAAGTCGATTCTGGTCTTTCCTTGTCCTGGCCACATTTCGAGTACTCCATAGCCACACGTGGCTAGTGGCTACTTTATTGGACAGTGCAGATACAGGATATTTCTGTCATAGCAGAAAGTTCTTTTGAATAGTGCTACTATAAAATTTATTTTTTCCTATACAGAAGATTATGTTTGGTTTTTGAGAATTTGTGAAATGATGGAACATTTGGTTACTACTTCCTGGAAATTTTAGTGCTTAAACTGATACCTCATTGTTCGTCCAGAGGAGGCAGCTTGTAAAGCTGAAGACCATATCCTGGTGGTCTTCTGAACAATAAGCAAGCAGATTACAGAAAGCAGATGTTGGCCGTAAATGTCTTACACAGAGATAAATGTCCTATACAAGGATAAGTGTCCTTGGGAAACGCTTAGATCAAACGGGCCTATCAGACAGTTTCGTTATCTGCATCCTGGTGGCTGTCAGCGCTTTCCTGGGGCTGGCGCCTGGAGATATCACTTCTCTGCGTGCTCAGTCTTTTTCTTCCATACTCACGTAGGCAGTTTTGTTCAAGCTGCTGTCAATCTGGTTTATAGTTCCTCTTCAGTCTGCGTCTAGTTGAAGTCCTTTTCCTGTTTACTGCCTTCAGGGTTTTGTGCATCCTATTTTATAGTGCACGAAGCCCTTTGCTTTATAAACTCTATTTTTCCTTTTTTTTTTTTTTTTTAGAAATAGCACTTTCTTATATTTTAACATGCTGTATAATTATTTATAGTGGTTTCATATTCTCTTTCTCCTTTCAGAATGGAAGGCCCATGAAGGCAGAGATATTTGGTTGTTTTGTAATTATTCTGTTTGGATAATGTTTTTTGGATTTGATGCCTTTCATCAGTTTGAGAAATTGTCACCAGTATTTCTTATGATATTGCTTTTCTTCCATTCTTTCCTTCCAGCACTCCAATTATACATATGCTACACCTTTCACATTATATATACACACATTATATCTATCTATATATAAATATGTAAATATATATCTATATTTCTCTGTATATAGGTATAAAATGTGTGTGTGGTTTAACAGTCATCATTTTTTGTGGCACTCCTGATTATGTTGAGGTATTTATATCTTACCCCACAATTTTTTTTAATTTTAATTTTTCAGTTAGAGTTGACAGTATTATTTTATATTAGTTTCAGGTGGACAGCAAAGTGGTTAGACGTTTATATAATTTACTAAGTGATCTCCATGATGAATACCCACCTGGCATCTTACGTAGCCATAACAACAGTATCGACTGCATTCTCTATGCTGTACCTTAGTCACATCCCCGTGGCTGTTTTGTAACTGTCACTTTGTACTTCTTACTCCCTCTTTACCTTTTCAGCCAGCCCCCAACCCTTCCCCATCTGGCTATCAGTTTGTTCTCTGTATCTATGAATCTGTTTTTGTTTTGTTTGTTCATTTATTTTGTTTTTTAGATCCCACATGTAAATGAGATCATAAGGTATTTGTCTTTCTCGGACCGATTTCACTTGGCGTAATAACCTCTAGATCCATCCATGCTGTCGTAAGTGCTGAGATCCCATTCTTTTTATTGCTGAGTAACATTCCATTGTCTGTATGTACCGCATCTTTATCCGATCGTGTGTTGCTGGGCACTTGGGTTGCTTGTGTATCTCGGCTGTTGTAAATAAGGCGGCAGGCGGTTCGTGAACGTGGGGTTCACTACATTTTATAAGTCTCATAGGCTCCTTTCTGTGTTTTCCATTTTCTCTGAGCTTCTGTTTCAAGATTTTCTATTTATCTGCTCTAGTTCGCTAATCCTCGTTTCTGCTCTCTTATCTGCTGTCTTGTGTTTGGCCATTTGGTTCTCTTTTTTTTTTTTTTTGGAATGTCGTGCAGAAAAGTGAGGCCGTTTTCAAGTGTGTTCCCTTCACAGTTATTTGCAAACTCGAAACCAAAAACAGTCTAAAACGATTGTTTTCAGCAAGTGATGGTGGAACAACGATATCTGATTGGAATGAAGTGAACCTTGACCTTCACCTCGCACCATTCACAATAAATATTTTAACACGGATTATAGACCTAAACATAAAAGCTAAAACTATTAAGCGTTTAGAAGAAACATAGGAGAATATCTTTGTGACCTTGAGAGCAGGCAAACATTTCTTATCTAGGACACAACACTAACCATGCCAGGAAAAAATTGGCTTTATCCAATTAGACTTCATAAAAATTAACTTCTGCTCATCCAAAGCAATCAAAACAAAAAGGCAAGCCATGAAATGTACGTATTTGCAATACATATATCTGATAAAGGACGTGTTTTGGAATATGCGAGGCGTTCATACAACTCAATAATAAAAAGACAACCCATTAAAAAAATTGGGCAAAAAACTTACCAGCTTTACAGAGAAAGATATTTAAATGGCCACAAACATATGAGAAAGTCCTCACCACCATTAGTCATGAAGGAAATGCACATTAAAATAACAATGAGATACCACTTTATGCCTTTGAGGATAGCCAGTAAAAAAAAAAATTGAAAACAAGCTGGTGAGGGCGTGTAGGCATTGGAACCCTTGTACATTGCTGCTGGGAGTGTAAAATGCTGCCTCCCTGTGGCAGACAGTTCTGGGGTTCCTCCCAAAGCTACGCATGATCTAGCAGTGCCGCTCCTAGGCGTGTGCCCCGGAGCATGGGAAGTGGACCCAGACAGATGCTCGGATGCCAGTGGTCGTTGTAGCATCATTTCACAGCAGCCAAAAGATGGGAACAGCCCAGGTGTCCATCAGACGAGTGGAGAAGCAGAAAGTGGTCTTTATATAAGTGGAATATCAATTCAGTTAAGGATATATTTTAACACAATTTAAAAAATTATGTAGTATACCAAAATCCATTGGATCATATCCTTGACATAGGTGCACCGTATGCTGTGTGACTTGTCTCTCAGGAAAGCTGTTACACGCCGACAAAAAGCACAACGAGATGCCGTCTCACGCCCACTGGGGTGGCTGATAGCACCGCATTTTGGCAAGGGCGCGGAGCAGCTGGCATGCGCACGTTGCCGGTGGGAGGACACGTGGTGGCAGCTGCTTTGGGAAATGTTTTGGCAGTTTTGATAAACATGCACCTGCCCGTGACCCCAGATATTTACCCACAAGGAACAAGAACATATGTCCACAGGAGACTCGTAAAAGAATGCTCTGAGCAGCTCTGTCGGTGACAGCCAGCGCCAGAAACAACCCGATTGTCCGTCCGTGGCGGAATGGCTAAAGCTGCTGGGCAGGTAAGATGAACGAGCCACTGACGCGCACAGCGACGTGGACGAGTCTCAGAAGCACACGCGTGAAAAGCCAGGCCCCCCGTTCATGCTGCGTGATTTTCTTGTACGAAGTTCTGAATTTGCAGAGTTGATCGGTGGTGACAGGATCGGAGCTGCGGGTGTTGAAGGTTGAGATGGACTGGACAGGAGGATGAGGGGATTTTCTAGAGCAAGGCTTGGAATTTTCTAGATGAGGGCTTGGTTTCCTGGGTGTTGTGTCTGCCACACTCATTAAAGCAACACGATTTGTGTATTTCACGGTGTAAATCATATCTGTTTTCTCCATGTAAGTTACTGTCCTTCTCACCACCACCTCCAAAACTTGTCCTTAGCGTGGTCGAAGGACATACAGCCGGGCAGTTTGTTAACCTGCTGCCCGGTGCCTGGGACCTGCCCCTGGGGTCATCAGCTGTGTGGGCCAGGGTGTGGCCTGAGGGCACCCCGAGCTTTACAGTCTGCTCTTCTCATGGTCCCCTCTGCCACTGGCTCGTCAAGGTCGGCATCTACGACAGGAGTGTTGTCCCCACTGCCGCAGCCTGTGCCAAGGCTGTCACTGGCAGTAATCACCTCCCTGCTCCACTCTCTAGGTGTCACTTCTTGTCTGGCTCCGATGCTCAGGGGTCCGAGCCCTCGGCTGCCCTGCGCTTGGCAGGCGGCTGCCGCACTTGCCCGTTTGTGGTTATTACTAGACGCACGAGCACCAGGAGACCTCCCACAGTCCCCAAGGTCCGGGGCCCTCTTCCCTCCCCTGTGGCTTGGGGACCCCAACGCGATCATCCCGTAGATCTAGTTTAAGGTGCCTGCGTTTCTTCCCACGCTTCCCCAGGGCAGTGGCCTTTGTCTTGGACCGAGGACTTAGTCCAGCACCGTCTAGAGTTGAGGGTTTGGGGACACCGATTCTGCAGGTGGGTCACTGGGTGTGTGAGCGGCAAGCCCTGGGCTTCGATCTCCTCACTTATCAAATACAAATTTAAAAACCCAGTGTCCGGCCATGCCACCCTGAACACACCCGATCCCGTCTGATCTCGGAAGCTAAGCAGAGTTGGGCTTGGTGAGTGCTTGGATGGGAGACCGCCTAGGAAGACTGGGTGCTGTAGGAGTTAAAAAAAAAAGAAAAGATGACATTTTTGAAATGGAGGAGAGATGTTTCAAGTGTGAACTCCTTCACTGCACTTTTCATTTCATGATGAAATAGCCTCCTCCATCTTTCTTCCTACCTGAGTCTGACTTTGCTAAGGGCTGGGATCGTCTTTTTATGGTATTTCCCAGCTCCGCGCTCGGTCCGTTCTGGGCGCTCAGCACGTGTTGACCCGACAGAACGATGGGGAGCCCGTGGCTGTGAAGCCAACACGACTTCTTAGTGCTGTCCCAGAGCCAGTCGATTGCTCTGATGACTCAGAAGCCGTCACTTCTGCTCACTGTGTCATCCGTGCGTTTATTCAGTCACTTCATGGGCTGCGTGCTGTGCCATGGTCAGTGAGCGTAAGGGACTGTCGTTAGCTCTCATCAAGCCACCAAGATAGGAATAGCTCAAATGCTGTGTTAAATCTATAAATAGAAATGTCTTCTCCTTTTATATTTTTGCTCATACCCTCGTTAATTTTCCCTCAAGATTTAATTACCATTTCACCTCCTACCGAAAGCCGTTTTTGGCCCACGTGCCTCTGCCCTGGCTTCCGTTTGACGCCGTTTGCCTCTTGCAGAGAACGTCATGTGGCATGTTACAGTCCCCGAATCACCTGCCAGCCCCACCGGAGGGAGAGCGATCTGGGGGCGGGGTTCTCCCCATCTGCCTTTGTACTCAAGACATACTTTAAAAGTGAGCACTCGATAGTATTTTTATTATTTCCTTGAACGTTTAATTTTCTGAGTCCTTAGTTAGATATGAAGCGAGAGCATGGAGTAAAGACTCAAGGAAGGTAAAGAAAAATTAAGTATGACAATGGCTGTGCTTTCAAGAGGTAAAAAAAAGTCACGGTATTACTGATGGCTTGTATAACTATATCGACAGACTTTCATAAAGCAGATAGATTGAGCAGTTCAGAGGTCAGCATCCTACAGAACTCCAAAATAAACCTCTCCATCTGTGTATACACATTCTCATGGGTTTCCCCCACACGTTACTAAGCCTCCGGCCGGCAAAACTCTTTGGCGACACCAAAACCAAAAGGAAACAGAACAACAAAACCTCCCAAACCCACACGAATCGTCGGCCTAGTCCCATATCACCTCGACTCAACCGTGATTCAGATCAGCTCTGTTGAGAGAACCACAATTAAGCTACACTATAAAAAGAACTTCTTAGAGCGATGACACTTTGTTTTTATGCCGCGAGCTGGAACACCGCATGGCGCTCTCCGGTAAGGTGTTTTGACTCAGCTTCAAAACACAGATGCGGCCCGCGGGAGCCACCCCTCACTTCAGTGATCTCCGACGGACCGCGTCGACAGGAAGACGCCGGAGCCAGCCAAGCCAAATAAAGATGGTTCGGGCTGACCAGCGGTGCCCTCAGAGGCGCGTTACCCAGCTCTGTCATCTCCCGGGCTTTTGTAGTGGTCCCTGGGCCCGAGGGCGTGGTCCCTGTGGGCGAGGACACTCACAGGCAGAGGAACTCGGGGGTGACTCGTGACTCTGGTCTGAGTCAACCTCCGATGGCCACAAGCCTGGAGAAGTCATCTTGGAGTTGAGAAGACGATTCGTAAGCTGGCGACGCTGCCATTGTCACCACTGAGCCGTTGGTGCGTGTGGCGTTGCTGGTGGCTGTCGTTCAGCGCTGAGGACATCACAGAGCTTTCTCAGAAGACACACCATTACGTGATAGGACACCTCAGTCACACGAAGATGTCAGTTCTCCCGCATCGGCCCATGGTTTCAGTGACATGAAAAATAAAATCTCCATCCCTTTCTTTCCACCCCTTCCGTCCCTTTCGTCCCTTCCAGCAAATGGAGAGTATCACAGGCGCAGACCCCCGAGATCCCCGCGGGACCAAGCAGGGTACCGGGAGGCCAGAGCTTGGCGTCGTCCCTGCCTCCCCTCTCTCAAAGACCCCCCCATCGTAATTTATCATCCAGCCTTCGTGACTCTGTCGTCAGAGTATGTTCACACAGAACCTGATGGCTGCCTGCCTTGTCCGCGGCTGCCGCCCTGCCCAGGCTTCGGGTCCCCAGGGGGCTCCCGGGGTCTTCCAGCCCCTGTGGTCACTTCTTTCCAGAGCAGCCGGAGTATCTGTTAAAAATGAAAATCGGGGGCTGCCACTTGTCCCGCGAGAAGCCTGTGGCTTCACATCAGGGAGAAAGCTGACGTCCCTTGAGTGGCCTGCACGGGTGGCTCCGTCTTCCCTCCCGCCATCCCCTCATTGGGTCCCTCGGGCCAGCCCTGACCGCCGACGCGCCTTCCGTCCACGCTTTTCCCCCAGGGAGGGGTCCGACTGGTTTCCCACCGGCTCCAACACCACTTTTTAAGTGAGGCTCATCCTGAGCCCGTCCCCACGAAGTCGTTCTCCCTGAGGACGTGAGGACATTCTCCGTATCCCTCCTTCCAGACGTTACAGCCTTGCCCCAGGCCACCTGCAGTTACGTCATCGGCGTGGTCATCAGTAGGGATCCAGTTCCCGTTTGTTTCCCCACGTGGGTGACAGTTGTCATGGCTCCTCTTCTGGAGCCGTCCCGCCTTCCCTGGCGACGTTAGGGCCAGTGCTGCCATTTACCGGATTTCTCCGCTGCTTGGTTCCTGGACACTTACCCAGGGTGTATTTCTCCACCTTTGTCCAGTTCCCCGTCTCCTAGCTGCTTTCCCTTGGCGCAGCCAAGAATTCTCTGTGTCCTGATGAGAATTGAATTTTGACTGGTGAAGAGAGTGGGAAATGGGGACGCGTGTGACCCTTCGGGGTGGGGAGGGGACGGAGACTGTTTGGAGCCCTTTAAGGCAGGAATCGCCAGACCGAGGTCCATGGGCCAAATCGGATGCATCCCCTGGTGTTTTCAATGGTCTTTAAGTTAAGAATGGTTTTTCACGTTTTTAAATGGCTGGGGAAAATAAATACAATTTTGTGACACGTGGAAATGACATGAACTTTAAACGTCGGTGTCCAGAAACAGAGTTACTGGAACACAGCCCTGTTAGTTCGTTTCGGTGTCACTGTGGCTGCTGCGGGGAGAGAGAGGCTGTGACAGAGATCGTCAGGCCCTCGCAGCGGAGGGCACGTCCTCTCCGGCCCTGGATGGAAGGAGTGGTCCGGGCTGTAGAGACAGCGTGAGAATCCCGGATGTGACAGAGGAGGGGAAAAGAGTGAACCGAGGAGAGTTTTGAGGTCTGCAAAGATGAATTTCAAAGTTTCGCCCTGGGCTGTTTCTGGCAGGAGATAGAAATGTTTTTATTTTCTGTTCCATCGGCCCAGTCCGATCAGTAATTGAAGCGTTCGGTTTTCGGTCACAACCAGTGATTGTTCCTTTAATCTCTAAACTTGTGTCTATGTTAATAGTTTTTCTTAGTGACAGTGGTTAAACTCTAAACCACACATGCCAGCTTTTAATGGAATCTAGGTATTAGAATAAATCTTTTAACAAGTCTGAGAGTCTTAGCTGTGGCGTTCCAATGGCGAGCGTTTGGTTTCCTTTTGGCGGGAGGGCCCACCGGTGAGTGGGCTGTGACACGTGTGTGTTAGACTGTATCAGATCAGACCCCTCTCACCCGTCACATGTCGTCACTGCTGGTTTTCTTCAATTTTACTCAAACAGGACTTGCTGACATTAAACTGACAGATCTGTTCAAACTTGAAGGAAATGAAATTCTACCTTTTGTATATAATTCAAAGGCTTATTTTGCTTTTTTTTTGGGTGCTGTAATGTAACATTTCATTTCTACATTGTCTTCAGGGTATGCATTCCTATCTATAGGAATGTCTAACGGTTGGATTTTAATTGTCAAGATAACTACTTTCTGCCTGCTGCGAACGAAGTAACTAAGCTTATTAAAGCCTCCGAGAATATTCTGTGTTCGTTTTGGTGACACAGAAATGACAGCAGCTGTTGTTACTAATAACATTTGCAGTTTGGGGACGATGGACTGATGTTGACTAGCTGTTTCTCTGGCGGTAGTCATCACCCACGTTGAGCTGTGTGGTCTCGACCGTGAACGTGGATTTTGCAGGCAGTACTCCTTGGGATCTGTAATGCCAAATAGGTTTAAAAAAAATCTATATGGAAGGTACAGGAGTGTAGAAGAGAGTTAAATGCTTTCATAGCATTGAGTGTTAGTAAAATCGTCTTCATCTGATCAAAGTTATTAACATAAAAAATATGGTGAGTAAAATCTATAGCTATTTAATAATTGGGAGGAAAGGGTTTTCCTCTCCCATCCTTAGCGGAGGAATACAGACATTTAAGAAATTGTCTTTGCTCTCAAGACATTTAAAATACAGATAATCAGGTTACAACTCCACACCTCTGTCCCCCTTTTAAGCTTATCCGCTGTATCATTTAGTGGAGGAGAAATTATCAAAGATCAGTCGTGAGATAGCTCCATCCTAAAATATGACAGTCTTTCAGGTGTTTGAGCCTAGAATATGTGGGTGTGGCTCAAGAGGGGTCTGGGTCCCTAACCAGCTGTGAAGCTGTCAGATGCCACTTGGAGTAGACAAAGTCTCATCATGGTTTTCAACCTGAACACAGTCCCTGAGCGAATGTCAGTTCTGGGCCCTCGAACTAAAGAAGTAAAAACCAGATGGTCTCTGTTTGGGGAATTAGAGGCTGGCGGGGGCCGTGGACTGGGTGCGTGAGTACAGTCTGATGTGGCTGGTGGTATCCGGCCCCCTGGACGGCGGCCGCTGGAGCCCCGAGGTGGGAGCGGGTTCGCCTGGGGTCGCGGGGGAAGCGCACAGGGCTTAGCGTGAGGGGGGGACGCAGGATTGTTCCAGACGGGGTTGGGTGGGATTGCGTGGGAAGGGCATTGGCGGGGTGGGCACACGTGTGAGCAGACACGGGCTTGCCAGTGCTTGGCGCCTTCAGGAAATCATGGGTGTGCTGCCCGGGAGAGGAGGTGCCAGTGATCACCGTCCCAAGTTCCGTGTCTGTGCCGCAGGTGGGGAGTGCTCCGTGCCAGGTGGGTGCTGCCACGGTCGCTCCCTAGTAGCTGTGCTAGTCACTCAGAGCTCGGGAATCTTGATGGCCTTTAACTCAGTTAAACGTTTTTCTTGTGGTTAAAAGTGTCACAAAGGAGAAGGATGCGGTACGTACATGACAGATGAGCGTGTGACCCTGGAAATCATCCACAGGGTCCTTTGTGAACTTCTTCATTGCCTCGGGGTCGGGTCATCAGTTCCCCAGTTTTCCTAAGAACGGTCCTTCTCTCCTGTCCTGTTCTTCCCACCGTAGCGTGAGTCCAAAGCTTTAGCCATGCTGGACGCCAGTTTGAGTAGAATGAGTGCTGAGATCTCAGAGTGACCTCGGTGACGCCCACGTGAGCGGTGGCTGACAAAGGACCAGCGGAAAGAAATCACGGTGGCTTCTTGGTGGCGGTGTAAGCGCACAGTTCTTAGCTGTCTGTCTAGGGAAAAGAGGCCTCACTTTAGATCACTTGGTGTCGAGCTCTCGTAGGAATCGAGATCACTCTCGTCGTTCTTTGCAGTGTTTCTTAAAATGGATATTTTCTTAGCATATTAATGTGTAATATTTGTAATAGTCGTTAAAACTTTTTGAGGCTGTTAGTGAATGTTCTTTTTATGGCATATGGCCATTGAAAACGGCTTATGCACTTAATTGTTTCGTGTGATTACTGAGGCAGGATCCGTGTTGTACCCCGCTCTTTCTCTTTTTCTATCCTGTCACTTAGTTACAGTGACACTCAGTCAAAGCTTCATGATCCATGTTGAGGGAGGGCTGACTGGGGCGATATGGGCCAATTACTTTAATGTGGGATTTCCCAATTTTAAATCGATGGATTTACACTCTGTCCCCCTTTCCAAAGGCAAATCTGAAACATTAAAAAAAAAATAAATAAATACAGTTAAATAGAAGAGAGGAGACGGGGAGAGAGGAAAGCCAGACAGGAGACATGAGGTGGGTGTTGCCATGGGGTTCAGGGCTACAGACGGACCCTGGATGTGGCTCCGGGGGCCGTAGAGGCCCAGGCCGTGAACAGTGCGGGGCGTGTGGTCTGCGGGAGGCGGACGACAACCCCGGGGTGCACACGCTCCTCCCAGTGCCGCAGCCGCGAGGGCAGCGTCTCCCCTGGGCGAGAAGGGGGGTCGCAGCGTCGTGTGGCCAGCAGTGGGAGGCGTTTCAGTGTCGCTGGGTCTGCGTAAACGCGCCGCTCCCCGACAGGCCTGGTGTGGTCTGAGCACAGGACGTGGGGACAGGACATGGCTCCATTTTCTCCCTGAAGCGTGACACGTCGGTGCTCCGTGTGGATTAAGGGCGGATCCGTAGCATGAACGGTCACCTAGGCTGGGACCCGGTATGTGCCGTCCGCTCCGGCTGCAGCCGTGGCTCTGCCGGTGACCCCTGGAGGGATGCGGGCCACTTCCTTCCCTCCTCCGCCCCGGCCAGCTCATCTTCGGAACAGAGGGGACAGTACGGGCTTCAGAAGGTCAACGCGAGGTTAAGTGCGATCGTCCAGAACCGTGATGAGAACAGCCCCCGGCACGTAGTAAGTGCTTGGCGTGCAGCTCTGTCACTTCGTGTCGCAAACTCGGGAGCTGAAGGACACGGCCCGGGCACCTCCCGGGCGAATGAGGACATGGGGAGCTTAGATCATTCTTTGTTTTGTAACAGTTGCGCGCTTTGTTTAGGGAGACGGCGCCCAGGACTATCTTCCAGAGAGTGCTGGACATCCTGAAGAAGTCGTCGCACGCCGTGGAGCGGGCCTGCAGGGACCCGTCGCAGGCGGAGGGCCTGGCGTCCAGCCTGCAGCTCATCACCGAGTGCTTCCGGTGCCTGCGCAACGCGTGCGTCGAGTGCTTCGTGAACCAGAACTCCATCAGGTAGCCGCGCTCGCGGGCCGGTTCTGCCGTGACGTCGTGGGCAGACGTCACGGCGTGGCAGGTGGCGGAGGGTGTTTGACACACAGGCTCTCTTGTAATGTGATTTGAGGTGTCGGGTTTTCTTCGAACCACCGTGATCCGAATTTCACGTTGCGTCTTTGACCCCAGATTCTGGCCGCCTCAATGCGCCCGCAGCGCTGGACTCGCTTGTCTTAGTGGTGACTGTTTTCACTAGTTTCAGTGTTTTGATCAGTCGCCCTGGTGTTTATCCCGAACAGGGCTCACGTTTTGCAAACTTGAGATGCCCCGTCTTGGGATTTGACTGTACGGTCACGGGCTCCACTCCATCCCTGTGACAACGTGCAGAGCTGCCCCGTGCCGTGCTGTCCTTGACACCTTGTCCTCTCTGCCCAGAACGGAGCACCGTTCCCCTTCAATTTTTATGGAATCTGCTTCTTATGAAAAATTTTTAATAAGAATTGGAGAAGAAGTCAGAAGGCGCCAGGAGCATGCTCGCCTTTCTGTCCTGAACTTGAATGCAGACAGCCTGCAGGCCTCCTGTCACTGCTGTCTGTCCTGGGCGAAGTGAGGCTGGTCCAGGAGCCACCCGAGGGACGCCCTTCCCTGCCTAGACAGTTCCTACACCCGAGGCTTTGATATGATTAATGGGATTTTTAAGATGAAAGGAGAAGGGGGAAAAACTGGGGTGATTTAACTTCAGTTCTAAAGCAAACCTGCCATCTTTTGCAGATAAATGGATAGAAACAATTTTAATCTTGATGATAATAGTTAACATTTTAGAGACAGAACTAGTTATGTGCTAGACGAGTGGGCCCGAGGCTGGTTTATTTTGTCCCTTTCTGGGCAGGGATGGGAGAGCCTCAGGGCAGAGTGCTACTGCTTCCCAGCCACGTGGGGAAGGAGACGAAAGTGCGGCTCAGAGGCGTCAGCATAACGGCCCCAGGACACACGTCTGCTTTGTCGTGTGCGGCCTGCCGTCCCTTACACAGCCCTGTGACCCTGGCCGAGGGGCGTCCCCTTCCTGAGTACCAGTGCTCTCTGTGAGCCGGTGAGCGGAAGCTCCCCGCAGGCCTGCCGGGGTGTGGACGGGCTCGCTGAGGTGAGTGCCCGTGTGCCCGTGTGCGCAGTGTGCCCGCAGTGCTCATGGCCCCCGCTGGCCGCACTTGCGCGGTCAGCACGTGGTCGCAGTGCGTTCTTAGAACACAGTCTCTTTTTTTGAGAGCAAAGGCAATGTGAGCACACCGTAAACGCTGACACGCTGCTCGTTGAGCACTGGCAGGTGAAGGGGCAGCTGTCTCGCGGCAGGGCCATCCAGGAGGGGCTGCCGTCTGCGGTCACGGCATCTCCTCGTGGCAGGTGAACATTACGAGTGTTCGTTGTCCCGCCTCCTACCTTCTAGGTTTGTAGTGTTGTTCACTGTGGATTTTAAGGGAAGTTTCAGCCATTTTGGTCATCAGCTCTTGGCGGAAAAAAAAAAAAGCATTTTTTAATCAAAAATACAACAAAAATTCTAGTAAGAACTTCGAGGCCAGCCTGACGCATGGTGGGGAGGGTACCTTAGCCGTGTGCCCCCCACTGAGGCCCCCTTTATGGTTCATTGTCTTGGCTTAATTCTGATTCACGTTGAGAAGGGGAGAAGATGGGGAGCTGTATTAGCTTCCTTTGCTGCTATAACAGGTTATCGCAGACTGAGTGATTAAAACAACAGAAATTTATCATCTCATAGTTCTGGAGGTCAGAGTCCCAAATCAGCCCCGCTGACTGACAGTCGCAGTGTCCCAGGGCTGCTTCCTTCTGGGGGCCTCGTGGAGACTCTGTTCCTTGCTTTCTGAGCTTCGGAGGCTGCCTGGATCCCCTAGCTCATGGTCCCGGCCACCCGTGCTCAGAGCGGCACCCAGCATCTTCCATTCTTTCCGACCGCCCGCCCTGCCCCCTCCTGAGAAGGGTCCCTGTGATCACGTGAGGCCTGCCCAGACAACCCAGGGACTCTTCCGGTCTCGGGATCTCTGATTAAGTCGTGACTGGCAAGTCCCTTTTGTCACGTACTTTAACGTGTTCACGGGTTTGGGGGAGGACGACGGGGCGTCCGTGGGGCCGTGTTCCCCCGCAGGGGATGGTCGCCGGCAGTCTGGGCACTGTTTCTGGATCGTGTGACACGCAGGCGTAGGAAGGAGGAGGCTCTCTCTAACTTTGTCGTTTCTGGCCATCTGACGCAGGAACTTGGATGCTGTCTGCATCGCTGTGGATTTGATTTTCCTCTTTCGGGAGCTGCGCGTGGAGCAGGAGTCTCTGCTGACAGGTGAGTTGCTCTTTGAGTCATGACTTATTTATATCTTTGAAAAGGACTTAAAACCAATACTTGGAGTAGTATCCCATCAATCCCATCAGTCATTCAAGCACACGCTCTGTATTTCACGATAGAGAAACTTGGTTAGTGCTATTAAAGAATCACCGTGAAATAAAGTTGCAACGATTTCCTTTCTTCTCTTGTGGACTGAATTGTGTCCCCCCAAACTTATATGCTGAAGTCCTAACCTGTGGTACCCCGGAATGCAACTGTATTTGGAGGGAGAGCCTTTGGAGGTCTTTTGGGTGGGCCCTAATCCAGCATGACGGCCGTCCTTCTGAGAAGACAGTATAGGACACAGACACAGAGGGACAGCCGTGTGAGGACACGGGAAGATGGCCATCCACAGCCAAGGAGAGGGAGAGGCCTCAGGAGGAGCCTGCTGACACCTTCCTCTCACTTCTGGCCTCCCCAGCTGTGAGGACGTGGATTTGGATTGTCAAAGCCCCAGTCCCTGACACTTTGTGCTGTCGGCCCTGGCAGGTGATAGTGCCTTCAGTATCCAGGCATGTGGCAGGCCCTGTTCTGCGGGTTGGGTGTCATCTGAACGGTGACCACAAGCAGACAGGAATCTCTGCCCTCAGGGAGCTTACATTCCAGGGAGGGAGCCAGATGATAAGTGTGTTAAGTAAATAAACACACAGTGTGATAAATGTGTTAAGTAAATAAACACACAGTGTGACAGATGCCAAGTTAGCTCTGCTTGTTAATGGCTGTCCCTGTGGGATCCAGAGAGAAAACTGAGCTTCTTGAGTTGAAGACCAGGAAACTTTTCTAGATTTTTTTTTTTTAATATTTTCTGGATTCGAAGCACTAGTATCAACATGTCTCCTTTGAACTAGGGTTATTAACGTCATATACAAGAAAACAGAATTTTAACATATGATCTCTTTATCCAAATAAATACGTTATGGGCAAAACTACGTCGTTTAATGAAATCTAGTTTATAAGTAGATGTACTAGATTATAGGTTAAAAAAATTCTTTTTAGTAAAGACAGTGTAATTCAGTAAATAACTTCTTTAAACGGGACATCTCTGGCTGTATTTAAGATGACTTATAAATTGATTTATATGTAGTTCTTAACGCCCATGCTGATTGCACACAGTGAGACGTGCTCACTGTTAACATGCGTGTGTCTCTAGGAGGGTGACGGTCCCTCCCAGGCAGAGACACGGAGGCGCAGAGTGAAGTAGGGGACGTTAGCTGTGACAGGGCCTGCCCGGTTCCTTTATTTCTCTTTCTGAGTGTTTTCATTTAAAACTCATCGGTTAAAATTCCTCCATTTCTCTCTTTGATTTAGACTTCTTCCTCTGGGAATTGTCATTATTTTGGGAATTACGTTATCTAAGAATTTAAAACAGTAATAATTTTTCTCGTAGTCTCAGGAAATTGACATGATATGGAATTTAGTTCTCTTTAAGATGTTATAAAGTTATTTCTGTTCCATGAACTGAAAGCCTCAGTGCTCAACTTGGGTGGTTAAAAGTGAGCGATAAAATAAGGCTCACTCTTCTCGAGCGGAAGGGCAGCTATTTCTGAAGCCTGTGTGTCGCATGGCAATTCAGAAAGGGCAGAGTGTCCCGCGTTTCGTAATTGCTGAGAGAGACTGGCGTGGGGGAGCGTGTCCCTGCAGGACCGGGCGGCTGCGGTGGCCAGAAGTGGGCCTCTCCTGTGACCAGGTCCTCCTACGGAAGACGCCGGGAGGAAGTGCCCTGCAGACGCTGTGATTAAATACCTATCAGCCAGCTCCCGAGTGCTGTCCCTGGTCGCCCACTCGGAAGCCCTCCTGCAGTGACCCCCTTTCTCCCCGCTGGCATCAGTTTCTCCCTCTTCATTCCATCTCGTCACCTTCCCTCTCCCCCTCCCCCGCACCTTTGGCGACCACCCTGGTGCGTTTGGTGTCCGTGGACGACCCGCTCTGGATAGTTCGTAGGATGGAGTGCCAGGGTTGCGTGGCCTTCCGTGCCCAGCTTTTTCGTTGCGTGTGATGTGTTTCGAGGTCCATCCACATCGTAGCGCGTGTCGTCGCTTCACTGTTGCACGCCGGGCACCGTTGCGTGCACACACAGTCCACGTTTGTGGCTCCAGCCCCTCGGGGGCGGACGCTGGGTTCTCCCCACCAGCTGGTGGTCACTCCACCTGTGAATACTCGCGTGTCTGAGCACCTGCCTCTGCCTGCAGCCCTCTTGGGCTCACACCTGGCAGTGGCATTGCTGGGCGGTTTCATATCTAAATTTTCAAGCCAGACTTTTGCACAGCAAAAGTTTTATGCTTTTACCAGCGATGCACACGCTTCCAATTTCTCCATATCCGAACCCAAACTTATTTTTCTTGTTTTAGGTTTTAATCGTCCTGGTGGGTGTGAAGTAGCATCTCATTATGCTTTTGATTTGTAGTTCCCTGCTGGCTAATGGCGTTGACCCTCTCCTATCCTTGGTGGCCATTGGTAAATATCCTCTTGGGGAAGTGTCTCTTCGAGTCCTTGGCCCAGTTCTTCATCGGGCGGTTTGTCTTTGCCCTGTGAAGCTGCAAGAGTTCATGTCTTGTGGATGCTCGGCGTTGTGTCGCATGGATAGACCCATTGGGGGAGGATGGCCACCTTGGCGATGCTGGGTCTTCAAGTGCTATTTCTCACGATTTTCTTTTAAAAAGCAGCTAACGCTATCACTGCATTTTATTTGGAATTCAGCAATGAACTTAAGAAAATTTTAGTATATTCGTTCAAACCTCATAAAAATCTTTTGGAACGCTTTCTGCCTCCTGATAAAGCATCTGACTGGTTTCTCTGTGAGAACCTTATTCTTGGTAGAACTTCAGCAGGGTATCCGTGCCAGTGTTTTTGTTAACCGCTTTTGAGGTAAGCACTATAATTACATTGTGAAAATAATATTTAGAGTATTATTTTCAGAGAATAATTACAGTGGTGTGACGAATATATTATGCTCATCTAATTCTGTGTAAACACGAGCAGGAGTTATTTTAATTGAGTTATTGGTGTTGTTTTTGGCCTTTATTCTGTCCTCATCTGTCAAAAGAATGTGGGGATTCTTGAGGGGCTTTGTGACGTTCGCGGTATTTACATAAAGATCACTGGATAAGCTGTTTGGTAAAAGTCCACTGTCATTTGTACCCGTCTGCAGATTTCTCTCCTTGTCTCTGGAACATCTGCGAACCTTCTTCCCAGAATTGCGCTCTGATTCAGAGGCCGGGTTTCAGCTGCCCGATGAGTCGTCGGGTCACTTGGCTTTCGGGCCCACTCACGTTGCTGGCTTCATGTTCAGTTTTACAAGGTTCATAGTCCAAAGTACTCGGTCGAAATAGAATTGTCATCGAAAACTGTGACTTCAGATTAAAAATGAGGATTTCTAATAAATGAACGTCATTTCATCATGGAGTCATTTTTTTAAAACTCAGCAAAGGAGACAGAAAGAGAATCGCTGTCCGTGCGGGCGACACGAGGCAGTCGCTTGATCGCTTCGTCGTGCGTGAGCGGGACTGTGCGTGAGCAGTTTCTGTCCCCGTCTTTTAGATTTAATAGTGATGCAGGTTTGAGGTTCGTGGCACATCGTTTTCTCTATATAGTGGTTTTTTTCTTAACTGTTTTTGATTTTGGCCACGGTTTTACAGCTGTTCTTGGAGCAGCCAGTCGATTAAGTGAAGAAGTGAATAAATAGCACGCATCGGTTTGAATGAGTGACTGAGCGGGCTCATTACACGCCTTTTCCCTTTTGATCTGCAAAACCCTGCGAGGCCTTGGAGCCAGCAGCCTGCCCTGTGCTCAGCAGGGATTAGGGGACAGGGTTTGAAGCGAGGGCCAGCTCCTGGGAAAGTCTGAGGACAGGGGACTGGAGTTGCATCTTCAGGCCACTCCTCTCTTCTCCCAGAGCAGGGCTCTAGAAAGATTCAGGTCTTTGGAAGTTCACTCGCCCTTAAAAATGTCTCCCGGTCCATGCCTGGGGGGAATTTCTTTACCGAACCAGAATCTTTCATTTCAGCGCATTCTCTTGGGGCTCTTTTCGCTTTCTTGATCAGCCTTGATTCCCATCCCTGTCCTGGGGTGAGTCAGTGCCCTTCTGAACTGTGGCTTACCCTTGTGTGAAGGGGAGAGGATATTAATCTCACCCCTTTGGTGAGATTGTCCTGGGGTGCGGGTGAAGCTGGCCCCGGGAGCTGCCGGGACCTGAGACTTGCTCTGCAGCACCCCAAGGAAGTGTTGTGGCCGTTGCACACTGCTGGCTGTCAGGCCCTGCCCGAGCTGATAGCTGGAGAAGGACTGGCCAGGCCACTGCGGGAGGCGGCCCCCGGAGGCACCCCTGAACCACCCCTGAACCCCGAGGGGCACCTGCTCTCCAGCGCCCCTGCTGGCGGGGCTCTCGAGGGCCTCCTGGGACTTTCGCCTTTCACCCTTCGCCCTTCCCTGAGCTGGCGATGAGGGTTGCTCTGGCGCCGAGAGAGATGCTAATGGTCACCACTCCCAGCCCCCTCGGGCAGTCTGTGTCACAGGGCTCCTGGACTCCCTGGGGCACAAAGGACCTTAGAGGACCTTTGTTCCTGCTGCGTTACAGCCTCACACACACTGTTATTCCCTAGCTGCGGTGGTTACCAATCTGGTGGACACGTAGCGGAGTCTCACTTTTTCGTATTTACATAGATTTGCCTTTTGTTTATCTTATTGTTTTCACATTTTTTATGTTTAATTTTTTTTTTTTTTTTTAGGCGAGGCAACCCTTGGTTGACCTCACAGATTGCAAGGACCTTATCGGTTTACAATCCCTTATTTTTTATTTTTTACACCTACAGCACCTGGTCTTCCTAGGTGGTCTCCCATCCAAGGACTAACCAGGTCAACCCTGCTTAGCTTCCGAGATCACATGCGATCGCGCTTGTAGGTGTTTTTAATGCCTTTTTTTCTATTGGATTGTCTGTCTTCTGAAATGATTTATACGAGCTCTTTTCATATGGTGTATATGTGAATCCCACGGCAATTAATGTGTTCCATATCTTTTCCTAGTTTATAGATAGTTAAAAAACTCTGGTGTCTTTTGAGAAAAAAATGTTAAGTTTTAGTTTATTAATATTTTTCTTTATGGGTATTATATGTCTCATTTAAAATTTTTTCTTCTGCAGTATCCTTTCCAGAAATCTTTCTATGTTTATTCTTTTACATTTCAGTTAGTACTTGGAGTTGAATTTGCTGTGTTCTGTGAGCAAGGAGGCCAGATTCCAACTTCCCATACCCCGACCCCAGTTGTCCCAGCATCATTTTCGAAAGGACTGGTTTCCTCAGCTAGCTGCTGTCACTTCTCCGCCAGTGTAGGTTGGGCTGTGTTTCTTGTGCTGGTCCGCCCTGTTGGTCCCTCTGGTCCTGCTCCACGACCCCACTGTACGTATCACCCAGTGCTCACTCTCTTGTGAGAGCAAATTCTCTTACCTCATTACTTGGACCAGCATCTCAGCCATTCCTGCCCCTTTGTATTTTCATGTAAATGTTAGAGTCATCTTGTCAAATCACAGAGCGCTCACACAAACAGAGACACATCTTCTGGTGCATGAAGTCACACACACGCACACACGCGCACGCACACACGCACACACACACCTCCTTGTAATTCAGACTAGGATTGCATTTAATCTCTAGACAAAAACAGTCCCCTAATCTGTGAACGCGATAGAATTCTTCACTTACGTGGTTCTGCTTTAATATATCTTAATCAAATTTTAGAAGTACTTCAGTGACATTACATAACATTTTTTTGAGTTATATTGATGCTTTCCTAAAATTGTTGCTTTTTTTTTCTTGTATATTGGAAAACGATGGACTTTTTTATATTGCCTTCGTATCCAGCGATGTTGATCAACTCTCATGTTGATGCAAACAACTTACACATTTAAAAAATATTTTCTACGTTAGAAACGCCACTTCATCCGTGAGGGTTTGGTGACAGTTTAGTTTCTTTTCCAGTTCTTAACCTTTCCTTTTTTGGTCTTGCTGACAGATTTTCAGGGTGTTGACTGGGCATGGTAGTAGCGGGTACCTTCGTCTCATTCCCTTAAAAGGGAACCCTCTCTACAGTTGGCAGTGATGGTGTGTGCTGGAGAGTTTCACGGATGCCCATCTTTAGGCTATAGAAGCCCCTTCTGTTTTTTCGGAGCTCAGAGTGTTTTTATGAGCGGGTATTAAATCCTATCAGCTGTTTTCGGTAGTATTTGAGAGGGTCACATATGATTTTGTCCTTTGTAGGTTCATGTGGTCAGTTATAAATTTTTATTTCTAATGTTAAAAGCAGCTTTCGATGCAGGTATAAATTCAACGTGTCACATTCTATATGATTAGATTCATTTTGTTAACGTGTGTTGTTCAGTATTTTTTTTTTTACACGAGTTCCGGTTCGGGTCTCACAGTTGTGCGGCCTCGTGAGCTTGGTTTGGGAGTCTGCTCTTTCTCTGTGTGTTCTCTGCGAGAGTTGTGTAAATTGGAATTATTGTTTCCTTGAATGCGAGCTGGTCAGTGAAGTCATCTGGATCAGGGGTTTACTTTTTGGGAAAACATTTGACCACCAGTTCAGTTTTTTTTTTTTTAATGGTTAGAGGAATTGTCGGGCTTTCCTAAATATTTTACAGAATTCGTTACAGATTCACTTTTTGTGAGTTATATTCTAGAGTTTTGTTGACTTTATTTAAATTTTCAAAACCGTTGGCATATTTGAAATGTCTTCTGATTTCCTTTTTTTTTTTTGATGTCTGCAAGATCTGTGCCAGTGTCCTCTTTTATTTACATGTCTGAAAATCTGTGTGATTTGTGCCTTTTCTCTCTGGATCAGTCTTCCCAAAGGTTGATCAGGATTGAGCTTCTGGAAGGATCAAATTTTGGGTTTGTCGATATTCTCTATTTAATGATTGTTTTCAATTTAAATAATTTATTCCTCCTCATCTTAGTCTTTCATTTTCGGGGGGATTATTTTGCCATTCTTTTGATAATTTCTTCAGGCGAACGCTTAGCTCATTTATTTTCATTATTTATATTTCCCAGCATATGCATCTTAAAGGTACACATTGCCCTCTGTGTGCTGTTTTACCTGCATCTCAACAGTTGTGGTTTGTAATATTTTTGTTAACATTCGATTTGAAATATTTTATTTTCATTATGATGTCTTTTTTTGTCCCCATGGATTGTTTAGAACTATATCTCTTCATTTTGAACGTGGGGATTTTTCTGACTGTTTGGGGATTTATTTACAGCGTGGTAAGCCATCGCTATCTATACATTAATTCTTTGAAATGTGTCGAGAGTCTTTGCCCCGTTACGTGGAGTATGCGACATGTCTTTGAGGAGACCGCTGTGCTGCAGTTTAAAAAAAAAAAATGTCCCTTTTTATTAATCAGATGAATACATGAGCTCCCAGGTAGAGCATGAGGTAACCCTCCTACCATGCCAGCCAGGTTGCTGCAGTGCAGCGTGGTGACCCTTGATGCTTGTGTCACTCCGGTCAAGTCGCTGACAGCCTCTGGGGTCCTGGCTCCCTGTGGTCTGTAACCTGGTGGCAGTACGGGTCTCAGAGCCGTGTTCTCGGAAGGGTTTGTGCACCAGGCACACTCACGGTTTCCATTTGAGTGTGAGCAGAAGCGTCTCCATTGACAGCTTGAAAATCGGACTGTACAGCAACGTCACATCAGGTCCCCGTCGTGTGCCAGCTGGGAGCGTGGCCCGGCCACGTGCTCAGCACGCTTCGTGCGTAGTTCACAGTTCGTCCTCACGGTGACCAGTCACTGCACGGTGCCCCGTCATGTGACGAGGAGTCGGGGCCTTCCACGGGTTAGGTCACGTGTTCGGGTCCATGAGAAGTTAGAACTGAGCCTCGGTTTTCTTTCTTTTGTTTGTTCGTTCGTTCGTTCTTTGGTCACTAAACACTTTTACTTTTGTTCCTTAAAATTTTTTCTTTAATAGACCTTCAGTTTTTGAGCAGTGTCCGAGATTTCTGCTTTATCCCCTGCCCCACGCCCGCACAGCTTGTCCACATCTGGCACCAGAATAGTTCACTGATTAAAATGACAGATCTACACTGACACATTGTCCCCCAAAGCCCGCAGTTCACATCAGGGTTCACTCTTGGTGTCGGACGTTCTGCGGGTTCAGGCGAATGTTTGATGACATGTATCCACCTTCACAGTGTCATGCAGAGCAGTGTCCTGCCCTCAAATCCCTTGTGCTTTACCCAGTCATCCCTCCCCCCCCGTAGGCCCTGACAGCCGCTCATCACCTTGCCGTCTCCATAGTTTTGCGTTTTCCAGAATGTCACCTACCTGGACTCGTACATGGTGTAGCCTTTTCAAGACTGGCTTTTTCTCATTCGATGACATGCACTTGAGTTATCTCTGGGTCTTCTCATGGCTTAATCATTTCTCTCTAGTGCTGAATAATAACACTTCATCGTCTGGACATATATGACACTTTATCCGTTCACCGAGAGAGCTTCGTGGCTTCCAGGACTTGGCCGCGATGAGTAAAGATGCTGTGAACATCCGTGTGCAGGATTTTGTGTGGACGTAGTTTTCAGTTTTTTGGGTAAATACCAAGGAGCACGATTGCTGGATTGTATGCTCAGAGTATGTTGAGTTTCATAAGAAACTGCCAAGCTGTCTTCCAAATTGGTCACACCATTTTTCATTCACACCAGCATCAAACAAGAGTTCCCGTTGCTTCTTACATCCTCACCAGCATCTGTTGTTGTCAGCGTTCTGGATTTTGCCCAGTTTTATTTGGCGAAATATTCTAACATACCAACAACATTATCACGAAGTCTTATTTGGATCTTTAAAATATACTCTTTGTTCACTTGTTCTGTGAGTTACTGAGAAAGGTGTGTTATAATTGCCCGATTTAACTGTAGATTTTTCTTTTTATACTTTTGTCAGTTTTGTGTGTGTGTGTGCGTGTGTGTGTGTGTGTGTTCGGGATCATATTATTAGGTCATTCTAATTTAAAATGACTGTATCTGTCTGGCGAATTCAGTCATTCTGAAATGACTTTTTCAAGAAATCTCCTGTGACACTTTTGGCCTTAATCGTTAGCCTTAAGGTTTGTTATGTCTGATTTAAGTGGTCTTTGATGTTCTTTTGGGGCTGGTCTTTGCCTTGTGTGTCTTTTTACCACACTTTAACTTTCCAGTCCGTCTGTAGTCTCAAGTTTCAGATGTCTGTCTTAAATAGCCTGTAGTTAAATTTTAAAAATCCAGCTTAAGAGTTTAATGGGAGCACGTATTCCACTGATATTTAATGTAACTATAGGACTGTTTATAGCTATATTTATAATTTTTTTAAGAAGTGACTTTTGTAGAATATGTTGTTCTGGTAAGGTGTGCTAATATTGTCACATCCAAAGTTCCGTTGTGACAGGAGACTTTTATCATGGAAGGAACCGAGCAGAAACCCCCTGGGGAATATTTCTCATATTCATTGTGTTAAACGGTCTTTTCAATCACATCTTTTTCACTTTGTAACTTCTCAGCTTTTCGCTGCGGCCTGCAGTTTTTGGGCAATATCGCCTCCCGGAATGAAGCGTCCCAGGCTGCCGTTTGGTTGCACGCTTTCCCAGAACTCTTCTTGTGAGTATAATGATGCGAGTCTTCTCACTTCGGAAGGGGTGGCGGTTCTGTCATTCCGTGAAATGCAGTTCGGAGACAGGAATCATGACCCTTCGGGAACAAAATCAAGGGTGGTGGTTTTCGTGCTGGTGGCAGCTCAGTGCCGGCTGAGAGAGAGGGCCCTCGGGGTCTGGGGACGTCCCTCGTCCTGGTCTAGGTGGCGGTTCCTGCGTAGATGTGTCCCCATCTGTAAGTTCATTGGGCCGTACACTTAAGATGTGTGCCCTTGATTGGATGTCAGTTTTACTTTAAGAAAATGGAAGTTTTGGTTAAAGTAAGAAATATTAAAGACATTATGATTTATAAGAACAAAAATCATAAGAAAATAAGAAACAAGCCATACACACTGAGGGCCACGAGTTCATCATTCGTTCACTTACTGGGCACGCCATCCGCTCGGCGGCGGCCTGCGTTTC
>PVKZ01006560.1:0-33386 GCA_004027375.1 Macroglossus sobrinus | reverse complement strand
CAGTGTCTGTGCTTCTCACCGCTGAGCACACTGCCTCCTACTGGTCAGTGCCCTTCGGTCCCTCGTCAGGATGACAGAGGCTTTCAATCCCACACCAGGAGGCGCTCAAGACTAGAAATCCATTTCTGCAAAGCTCCACGTTCCCAGGAAACCTTTCTAAATCTTCACGACAACCTGAACAACTGGTGAAGTGGTCATTGATTACTACCCCATTTTACAGAGCAGGAGAGTGAGGCCCTGAGGGGTTCATTTCAAAGCCTAATTCCGTACTTGACTTTGGCGTCCAAAAGAATTTGAGTCTGAGCCCTCGACTCTCCCCGTTACTGACAATGTGAACCGGAGAAACAAGACCTCTCTGTCCTCTGTAGCCTCAGGGTCCTGGTCTGCAAAATGGGCCTATTAATACGTCACCTCCTCCAAGGCTTTGTGAGGATTTGAGGACACCGCTCGTGTAAACCTGAAGCCTGGGGCCCCCGTGCCTGCTTTGTGACTTGGACGACAAGCCCCCAATCCGTTTGCTCCCCGCACGAAGCCGCAGCTCCAGGATACAACCGCCACGCGCACAGCTGGAGCTCAAACCCAAATGGACAGACCCTTCGCTCAGTGGTCTTTCGGCCAGAGGACGGTGGAATGCTGAGAGCAGGTGGAGCGCGCCCCCCGGCACGTGGGAGACCACTCTGCAGTAGAGACCTGAGCGAGCCCCCACCCTTACAGTCTGTGTCCACCAGAAATGACAGCCCCGTGGTGTCCCACTGGGATCAAGCTTCCCATCCCAGACCTGGTGCTTGGGGGCCTCCCTGAGCACTTGACGTCTGCCACGACCCGCTTCTGCAGCCTGTTCAGGGCCAGGATGGGCCTCTTTGCAGCCGCCAGAAGGTCTATTTCCGGAGGTGGCCACGTCACTGTCGGAGGAGGACAGCAGGCCGTGGGGAATGCATGGAGGGGGGTGGCTTGGGTGGCTGACTGCACACGGGCCGAGGGCTTCTCCCCACAGAGGGGGAATGACCAAGTCATCAAAAGCAAAACAGAGAACAAATCATGACAATTTGAGGCTGCAAGGATCCGTGCTGGCCCTGTACTCAGAAACGAGAAGGAAGCATAACTCACTCGCAGCTCCTTGTGCCCCAAGAAAAAGTCCAGGCTGATCTCCAAAGCAGACGGGGTCTCCTCAGGAAAGGGAGGCTACAAACGAGGCTGGCTCTCCTTGCATGATAATCAGAAGCAATGTCCCCTCCCCGTCACCACCATGTGGGCACTGTTTTATTGTCTCCTGAGATTTCTCTCTAAAGGGCTTACGCACTGTCTAGACACACACACACACACACACACACACACACACACACACACACACACACACACACCCACTCTGCAGGTAGCATGGAGGCCTGCCCCTCCACATAAACCCTTCCGAGGGAAAAAAGAGAGAAAAAGCAAATCCAAAGACACAGCAGCAGGTCCCTTTCTGAAAGGCCAAGGAGGCGTGTCACTGGTCTGCAGTGGCAATTTCCCACAGGGACGATGCCTGCCTCAAAACGAGTGTCGTCTGCGTTGGCCTTTGGCACACGCCCAGTGCTGGTGACCCCGTCCAGCCTGGGCTGCTGCTCGGCAATGATGGGCAACAGGTAGGTCTCCGATGATCGGGGAAAGGGGGAAGCTGCAAACCCCAGAAGCTTGCATCTTCCGTCCTATCCGACAGCCTTTCCCATGAGCCACCCCATCTCCAGACTTTAGGGAGAAAGACTTAGGCAGATACCGCAGCCTGCCACGGTAGCAGCGGCCACTTCCAGTGGCTTCGCGGCCTTTTGTAAGTTCCGATATCCTGCTTAAAGCTGACGGGCTAATCCAGACATTGCTCATGGGAGCAGAGAGGCCTGAGCCACGGCCTCTTCCTCTGGAGAGAGGGGGACGGCGCCTGTCGGCCATCGTGAGGGGTAGGCGCTGGGCGAGGGCCGAGAGGCCCCCTCGCTCGGCACACACTGTTGGTCTGGCCTCTCTCTCTCCACAGAACAGGATCGCAGCTGCTGCGTCACTGCCAAGAGCAGGTCCCATCCCCTGGGAGGGGGCCCCAGCTCCTTCCTCCACTCCCCCCACATCTGATCGATTGGTAACACCTGTCTGCACAACTACAGAAGGAACCCCAACGTTTGAGATTGTCTCCCCTGCCGCTACCTGGTTTGGGCCCCATCACTGGTCCCCACCCCTGGCCTCCTGGCCTCCACCCCCCGCCTCCTGCAGTCTGCTCTCCACTCAAAAACCAAAGCAATCCTTACCAGAATGGCAAATTAGGTCATGTCACTCTCCTGATTAAAGCCTTCCCCCCTCCCCAGATCAAATAAATCCAGACTCCCCGCCCACCCTGGCAGGTCCTGCCTGACCAGCCCCCACCCCGCCTGCCCCAGCCTCTCCCATCCCCTCCCCCCACTCACACTGGCCTTCCTGCTCTTCCTTTCAGACTTCACAGTTGTCTCTGCCCCTGTACTTACTGTTCTCCCGCCTGGAGGGTTCTGGCTCCTTCTAGAAATGTAGCTCTCAGCTCCTGTTAATAGCTAAATTAGCTCTCTTCCCTCCACCCACCACTTATCCTCCTCTGTCACGTCGTACTGTTTCCCGTCACTTAACGTGGTCTGAAATCGTCTTGTTGCTGTGTTTACCCACTGGACCGGAAGTTCCAGGAGGGCAGGGAACTTCGTCTCATCCCCTTCCGAATCCCCGGTGCCTGGGACAGTGCCTGGCATGTATGCGGTGGTATGCAGTAAGCATTTGGGAATGAATAAATGAAAATGAATGAATGGGGGAATGAGTTTGCAGAAAGCAGCGGTCCTCAAGGTGGGGTTGCTGGTGCAGCCGCATCCACGTCCCCTGGGAATGCTGTGTTAGACACGCAAGTTCACGGCCCCATCCGAGTCCCCCTGCATCAGAAACTCTGTGTTTCGACAGCCCTTCAGGGGATGCTGACATGGGCTCAAGTTTTGAGACATGCTGGCCTAGAACCATCTGTAATCTCTCACTGCGTCCCCTCTTGTGACATAGGAGTGACGACTCCTGGCTGGGTGGTCGGCCCTGTTGCAGGAAGGTGGTGGGAAGGAGGAGGGGGTGGGTTCCTACCCTGACTGACCACTGGCCTCTGAGTGCCTTGGTGGTGTTCGCACCCCAGAGCCATGCAGGGAACAGGGCAGGCTTCAGAGACCACTGTGTCCCTCCCCGAGTGGAAGGACAGGCAACCGGGCCAGAAAGTCACGTCTCCGGCCTTCTGAAAGCTCCCCAAAATTCCCAGCACTCGATGCAGAGGTAAGATCACCAGCTCTCCCCGGCTGGCCTGAGCTTCCTGCAGTGTGTGAATGCAGAAAGGCCCGCAAAGACAAGAGTCTCCTCGGTCCCAGGCACGCTGGGAGGGTTGGTCACCCTACGTACACGGAGGCCTGACTTGCGGGGAGTCTCGGGGACTCACAAACGCATTTCCTTCACAAGTCACTTCAGAGAGCTGCAGATGGGATGGAAAAGGCAGGAGCGAGGGGAGGAAGGTAGGAGGAGAGGGGGGATCGGGAACAGGGGGGAGGCCAGCAGCAGGCAGGGAGGCAGGAGAGATGGGAGGAGACGGAGGAAAGAGGGGCTATGAAAAGAAAGAGACTTTTTAACAGGTAGGCAAGACGGGGAAGGGAATGGGGGTAGCGAAAAGTACACAGTCAGAGCAAGAGGGGGAGCCAGGGGGACAGAGCCTGAGAAACACAGAGTGATAGAGTGACAGGAAAAGGCCGGCAGGGAGAGGGGGTGGGGCCAGGGGACCGAATGGCCCACACAGATGCTTTTTTGCCAGCATCCCTCATGGAGGGCCTCCTGGCGAACTTCAGGAAATCATGCCTCTCGTCAGCAGCCCCAGATTGCCGCCCCGCCATCGCTGCTGGCACCGAAAGGCGCTTACATAATCTGTTCTCCCCTGAAAGCAGCTTCCATTCACAAGTCACCACCGCCTGTCGCCGTGTAGTGCGTTAAAGAGGAAAAGGAGGAAGGAAAGGAAGAAAAAAAGAAAAAGAAAAAGAAAAAAAAGGCAGCTGAATGAACTCACGCAGATTATATTGACAGGGGAGGAGATATTGTTCCCCGACTCTCCAAATAAACCCTTCACAAACCAAACATTACGATGCTGTCAGATGAGCCGCCTCTTGGGGGTTCCCTGGGGAGGGGCAGGCAGAACCCCCTCTCCAGCTTCCTGAGGCATGTTATCTTTCCTACTCGCTGGATGACTAAGTCAGAGTCTGCCACTGGCTCCGTTACAATGAGATTGAAGCGTGCATTATGTCATTAAAACTATCGACAGCAAGATAATTACTTCAAGGAAACCACAGCGACACTGTACGCAGCAACCTGGTGCCTTGGCCCTGTTGTCTCCCAAATTTGCCTAGCTCCAAAGGGGAGCCAAGGGGGGCTGAGAGAACCCCTTGTGTTCCCTTAGGCCCCAAAGACCCGGCCAGGCTTCCGATCACTGCTGCCTTGCCACTGAGCCACCTGATGACCTAAGTCCCCGGGGCCTCCCTAGGAAAGAAACACCCCCCTGCAGAGCCCTGAGGTTAGCAGGAACCGAGGTCAGCCCTGCTGGGTCCCCACTCACTCGAGCTCCTGAGAAACTGAAGGATTAGGCTGCAGGAAGTCAATGGGGCGTGTCCGGGAGGCAAGGGGTCTGATTCTTCGTCTGCTCAGCCTCTTTGGGAATGATAGGAATGGGAGAACCTCGGTTGAAAGTCTGAGGCTCGTGACACACCTAGTCAGAACTGACACCTGTGAAAGTGTTTTGCATCTTGAAAAAGCACCTTTAGAGCAGAGGAGGTTTGTGAAAACACTGGTGCCGAGGCCCTGCACTCGAGAGTTTATGATGGCTCGGGACCAGAGGGCAACTGAGAACTGGCCTGGGGTTCTCAACTGGCGTCCGGAGATCCTTACCCCCCAGAAGAATGTTTGTGTCTGTCTGTGTGTCTGTCTGTCTCTGTCTCTCTCTCTGTTTCTCTCTCTATCTCAATCTCTGTCTCTCTCTGTCTCTCTGTCTGTCTCTGTCTCTGTCTCTGTCTCTCTGCCTTTGGCTCTCACTCTTACCTGAAAGATTTGTCTGTGCAAACTCCCCTCCCCGCTTCAGAAAAGCTCTCCGCTCACTTTGCAGAAGGGATCTTTACAACTCTTCCGCATTAAAGTGTAAATGACTCACAAGGCTGAACGCATTACCCCACCCCAAAGCACCTGCTTTTTATCCAACAGCAAAGCCTGAGACGAAGAAGGAAACCTTAACGACAGAATTTCAGGTTATCAGTGAGCTGTTTAAGGGTGTCTCGGCCCTCTCTGTCCCACTTATCAGAAGGTCACATTTTATAGGTAACTCCTTACTTTATTTAAGTCCGAAAGGGATTGTTGTTGTCACCATATTATTCCCAATGCCCGCCATGGTGACAGGCATACTATAAGTACTCAATAAGTGTGTGATGCACAAATAAATGTCAGTGAAGGCTTTGGCAGGAAGACAGGCCTGTAGGTTGCCTGTAGCAGATCTGAGTTAAAGCCAAGTCCTTTCAAATGCTTCAGCAATGACTCATCATTATCAACGAACATTAAGCGCCTACTGCATGCAGTGCCTCTGGCTGGACCACAGGCCAAAGCACCTCCCGAAACTGACGTGGCAACTAGTCAATCAACTGAAGTTTGTCTGTTTGTTTCTTTTTTTCTGCATTCATTCATTCATGCATTCAAGTCATCACTGAGCACCTGCTGTGTGCAAACCCTGACTCCAAGAGCAGAGATGGCATAGCCATGGCCTGTAAGGACCTCGCCTGTGGCACCTTGGGAGCCCCGTGCAGGAGCACCACGGCAGGGACACCGGGGAAAGCTCAGGTCTCCTAGGAAGAACGCACAGGCTCTGAGCTGGTGAGCTGGGATGATTCAGCAAAAGCCTCCCAGGATCTGAAGGAATAAAACACTCAGAAGAGCCCACGGGGTTTCTCCTTCCCGCGGGGCCTGCCCGCCACGCCCACACCGCCCGGATCCCCGGGGCCTCGCGAGCTTTAAGGAAAGGAGGTTCGTACGCCCATTTCAAAGATGGAGAAACTGAGGTCCAGGGACCCCCAGCAACTGCGTGAAGACCACATAGGAAATAACTGTGACTGGGCATCCAGTCTCCAAACCACTTCCTCTCTCTCCTGGGTCCCAAAGCTGAACTTCCTCTCCTCACCCCAATCTTATTTGGGTCAGCTGTGATTTCATTGTCACCGTCACCAATATCATCCCCATTGCTAACATCAGTTCGACACCTACTCCTTGCCAGGTTCGGTACTAAACACTTCGTAAGCATGAACTCTTCAAAGTCTCACGATTCCTTTATTATCCCCACTTTGCAGGTGGAAAAACTGAGGCCCAGTGACACCACTAGAAAGTGCCCGAACTGGGCTCTACACTCAAGAACTCCATTGCCAGAACCCATGCTCTCAGCCACCACACCGAGATAGCTTACTACACCTGAGGGAACTGAGTCTCAGAGAGGCGAAGGGTCGTCTTGCCTGAAGTCACACACACCACAGCAAGGAAGTGTTGGGGTCGGGATTCGAACTCAGGTCTGCTGGCCCCTGGGGGCTCAGGCTCAATCGGCTGCTTATAGGGGCAGATGGGAATGGGGAACCGGAAGCAGAGGGGGCTGGCTCTGGGGTGCCTCCTTCGCGCTCCCAGCACATGGGGGATCCCCATCCTGGGCGGCAGCTGAATAACGTAAGCTCACAGGCTCCAGCCTCCCACCACTGGGCCCGAGTTTATTTCTATCCCAGGTTATAGCCACAGTGCTTAGCAGAAATAAACCATGCTGTCAGCTTCTCATCGCCTTCCCGGCAGCTCCTGATTTGTCTGCAACCACGACCAGCTCCCCGCTCGAAGGGGATAGACATCGGGAGACAGGTCCTTACGTCAGAGTATTTTTTTTTTTTACTAGAAAGTCACACACTCCCTAGGACCCGTATACAGAGAGGGAGTGGGGTTAAATAAAGAGTAAATACCACATCCTACAAATAAAACCCCCGGAGCAGCCTCCCTGACCCGACTAGAACACACAGCCCTGGACAGGCGGCCAGGACGCGCACGAGCGGTGAGGGACAAGGCAGAGCGAGCTGGGGAGACGGACTCTCCAGGCTGCCCTGCAGAGCTGCGGCGTCTCTGGCAGCTGCCTCCCTGCTGCCAGCGAGAAAGGCGAAAGTCCACATCTGCCTCCATTGCTAACACTTCCCTCGAACCAGCACGGGCTGCTGAGGGGCTGCTGTCCTCCCTCTGTACCCCAGGCGGAGTGGGGAGAGTCAGGGTGGGGGCTGCTGGAGCCAGGAGTGAGGGGATGACACCTTATCTTCATGGTGGGAGATTCGTAGGGTGCTCTGCCATGACTCACTGTGTGGTCTTGGGCAAGTTGCCGTCCCTCTCTGCACCCCCCAACCCAAGGGGTTAGACTAGACCGGGGGTCCTGAACTCGAGATGCTCAGGTGGGCATCAGGAAAGGTCCACAAACCCCCTGATGTTCCGTGTTCGTGTGAACATGCATCTTTTCAGAGTAAACCTTCTCAAAGGGGGGTCCTGGCTGCCACCCGTAGGCGAAGTCTCTATAGGGCATTCACACCCTGCAAAAACCTGTATATCTATGCATCTGAGCCCAAAAATAAAGCAGAGCCCTCCCTAGCAGAGCACAGGAATCCAGAAACCTATCCGTTCTCACAAGAAGCCACATCCATCTCAATTTACCCCAGACGGGGGACGCCTCGACACAGGTGAGACATTCTCCAAGACAGCGCTTGCTAACTCTTTCTAGAAGCGTGCAAGCACACACACATTTAGCACACGGTCACAGAACCTCAGGGCTGGACGGGGCTCTGGGGTCCCCGAAACCGACTACCGTATTGCAGATGGGAAAACTGAGGTCCACACAGGGGAGATAGATCTGGGGCTGGAACCCAGGTCTAGGCTCATTCCAGAAGCTTCTGTTGCCTTCCTCCTGGTGCACTACAATGCACCATTTCAAATGTGATAGGGGAGTGGTTGGGTGGGGGTGGGGGCAGGCGTTTGGCTCTCAGCCACCCTCCAGGAAGTGAGGCTACCTCAGCTGGACGGCCACGCGCTGCACGGCTACACCACTCACGACTCCTGTACCGAACGGCGATGGTGCACTGAGGCAACTGGGGTTCCCTCGATGCTCCCTCGGTTCACCCCGAACCTCCATGTAATCCAGCAGTTCAAGGGTTAACCCTCACCATGGCAGGAAACCTCTAAGACCCCAGACTTCAGGGCCCTAGCCACGGTCCAGTCTGACCCGTTAGCATCAAGGTTTAATATTTTAAATATTACCCACTGCCCGATCTGTGGCTCTTTTTTTTGTACCCAATGTCCTCATGTTCGTCATTCACACTCGAGGCTTCTTAGGGAGGAAAAACTAAGGCAACTTCCTCTTCAAGGTCACCCCGTGAGGGAAGCCTGGAATTCTGAGGACCAAATCCTGGGCGCTAACCACTGAGCACCCTCCCTCTCCGCCTCACACGTCCTGCCTGAGCAGGCGGATACCCTGGGGCTGTGGCATCCCCCACCTGGCTGTGGGCTTGGAGAAAACGGCTGAGTGGGCCCTGCTGACATTCCCAGCTTGCCAGTCTCTGAGGCCAGTGTGGAATTCCTCCCACCACCAAGAACGAGAACTTAAAGAGGAAACCCTTGGGGATGCAAAAGACTGAAGCGATGCCTGAGATAACAGCAAAGATGCCACATATCAGGACATGACTGTCCAGAAAGGTAGGTGTAATCAAAGCAGGAAACAAAGCGAGATCCCCTTTTGATAAGTCGCAGAGTAGCAGCCAAGGCGGTTTTAAAAATTAAATGTGAGTTTTTGCATTCGATTGCAAGGGACCTCCACTTCCCTCGCTCACTAACAGGTTGGTACAGGCTCATCCCATCAGGATCTCAGGTAAAGAACTCAGAGCAGGGTGTGCTCTGCCCTGGAACAGATCTGAAGCTGGAGCCTGAATGAACCCCGTTCCCTTCTTTCTCCATACTCTGAGACAGGCTCAGGGATGGAGGAGTCTCCCGGGCTGGTGCCAGGATGCATCTCCCATACAATCACTTACAGGTGACACCACCTGTGAAAATGCAACATCGTCTGCTCAGCAGGCAGCTGGCTGCTCTCCTCTGGCCTGCCCGACCTCTCATTTCCAAGCAAAATGTGGTCCTTTCGTGGCTCCCAGGTCTCCCGTTTCAGGAAGCTTAGAATAGCCAAGCTTGCGAAAGACCACAATTAAATTACTCAGCTGTCCCTGGAAGATGGTACAGCCTGAGCCCTGTCCTATGCAAGCCTCACCTGGTGTGCCGAGGTGACCCTAGATAAGGGTTAACCTCCCAGCCTCAGGTGACCCTCTGCCATCCAGAGCCAAGGTACCCACCTACTAAGTCGGAACACCCAGAGACCCTGCATGCCAGGCTGACCAGCCCCGCAAAGGGTTAATTCACCCAGAGAACTGCTGGCTACTTTCAACAGCTTCTGCTGTAAGGGAGAGGGCAAATTTGGCAGAAGCCACAATTCTGATGGCAAAGTCTAAAACACGAGCATATTTTACCCCCTCCCTGGGCACTGAGCCAAAATCTAATTTGGCTTTGGGGTGCCGCTTAGGCAATCAAACACTGCAGCATGTGGGCAAATAAACACGCTCATTCCTCAACACCCCTCCCCTCCCGCCTCCCCTCCATCCCACCGGCTCGTGGGCACACCTCATCGCGACCGGGATCCCAATGACCCCAACCCATTCGCACCATTGAGAAGAAGAACATCACTCACCACGACACAAGGGGATTGCAGGGGGTATGGGTGAGCCCAGTTCTCGCCAACTCCCTCCTTCTCTGCCAGGTGGGAAGACGTTCACTCCCGATGACTTGGTTCGAAAGCTCGGCGGAGGTGCCTGAAAGAAAATTGTTCGTTTGACTCTCCGACTCTTCCCAAAATAAAAATCAAAGCACCAACACACACACACACACACACACACACACACACACACACACACACACACACACACACACACACTATCCCTAAATCATGCAGGACCAAGATGAGAAAAAAATACCACTGCCGGATGAGAAAAGTGAGAGTCCGTCAGACTGCCCTCCACATGGATGAAGGCTTTCTCTCTGTGAGCCTGTCCCTCTTTCTTTCTCAATCTCTCTCTCCCTTTCTCTCTTTCTCTCTGCCGTCCGCGCAGGCAACTCCGGGCTGCTGGCAGCAGACGAACCAATTGCTTCCCCGGTGCCTGAGTCAGTGGAGGCTGCCACCACTGCTGCAAAACCCTGTGTGAGCAAAGGAGGGGGCAGCAGCTTCCTGGCGCACGGGAACCAAGCCTGCCTCCCACCCGCGGTGGATGTGCGAGGTGCCTGGAGGAAGAGAGGTGGGAGGCCGGGAGGAGAGGTTGGGCGCCCGGATCCCAGCTGGTCAGAGCGGCAGTGAGGAGATTGGCGATCAGCACCGCGGACAGCGCTAAGACGTGGCGGCGGAGGAGGAGGAGGGGATGGGCGGGACGCGAGCCCTCCCAGCAGTGAAGTTAAGTTATTGGATGGTGAGAGGCGAGAAGGGGGAAGTCCAGGGGAGGGAGGGAGGGAGGGAGACGGGACTTTGCCACCTCACACAGTGAAGGCACTGGCAGCCTACCTACCACACTCGTGTTCTAATATTGTCACTCAGTCGCAAAGCCAAGGAGCTGTGACTTCGCAGCCCCTCTCCCACATACACCCCCAGTCCTCCAATGCTCCTCTCTGCTCAGAGAAGTTTGACCACAACGTGGGAGCCTTCGAGCCGTTTTATGCGCCCCCCCCAAAAAAAAAATCAGCCCAGCTGACCCGTTCTTATCTACATTACTGCAGATTTTCGACCGGACCTCAGATATCTTGGAATTCAGAGCAGGAAAAATGAGGCACAGAAAATAGAAATTTCTACAGGGTAGGGTGGCTTGTCTGAAGAGGCACTTCACAGGTTTCTGGGGACCAAGATATATGAGAACTAGCCCCCATATAACCTTGGAAAAGTCACTTCATGTCTCCAAGTCTCATCTATAAAATGAGGATATGACTACTTGATTTTCCTAAAGCTAGGAAGAGGTTAAAAAAGCAACAATAAGAACAGCCTCGTTGTAAGCTGCTATGGTCCCATGGTCCATACCCTATCCTGTGATTTATATATTTTGACAGAGGAAGGGACTGACAGCCAGGCCAGGATGATATGTAACCGTCTCACCCTTCAGCATGTGCTTTGAGCAGGATGATGTTGGGAGATTATAGGAATTCTAAATCGGACAACTGAGCCTTGGCCAAAGACCCATGCCCAAAAGATCTGGACTGACCTTCTGAAGTGAAATCACTATATGGACGAGAACATATATAATCATTATAAGGAGAAACAGACAAAGAAAAATCGATCTCTCTGGCTTCTGGTTCTAGTTCTCAAGGGTCCTATTCCTGCTGACTATGGGGGAAAAGGACAGGAAATTCAAACGGACCGAGATCTGCTTAGACCTTCTCTGCAAAGCGAAGGAAAATTCTCATTCCTGGGGATTTAGACCCTCCTCTAAATTGTTCCACTCAGAGGGCTCATGGGGAGCCACCCCATTTGTCATTTAATTCTCCCCCTTGAAAAGTGGAACTTAAAATGTCAGAATCTTAAGAGGCCATTTAGAGCATCGCTTCACATATGATGGTGGTGGTGACGGTGGTCTTGATGGTGATGAGGGTCGTGATTTTGATGGTAGTGGTGATGATGGCAGCTAGCATTGACTGAGGGCTCACTATGCACCAGCCGTTCTTCTAGAAACTTCACCTGTGTCATCATCTTGAATCCTCACCGTGACCCTTTGAGGGTACTATCCCCATTTTATAGATGAGGAAACTGAGACTCAAGAAATTAAGTAAGTCCCTTGCCTAAGATTACACAGTAGAAGCCAAACACAGGATTCAAACCCCGGGCTGTATGATTTCAAAAACCCCTGCTTCAGAACGTCTTTCTCATGGTCGAGTTCAAATCTCACTCTAGAATTTTTTGGACAGGATCTCACTGAATCTCTTCTGGGAAGACCCGATGACACAAGTTCAATCTCCTCAACTGACACATAGAGAGACTGAGGACCAGGGAGAGGCAGTGACTTGCCCAGAGCCAAAGACCTAGGAAGCAGCAGAGTTGAGCCTGTAATTCAGGCCTTTCAGATGCCAGGGCCTGTATGTTCTAGTGCCTGGACAGCGCCGGGCACGTAACAGTCGCTCAATAAACACCCTGAAGAGTGAGTGACTCAAGCAGCCCAGACAGAGACCCAAGCAATTCCCAGGCCTTTTGGCTCCCAGTCCCGAGGGCTGTCTACACCCCACCTCACGGCGCCCCTGGGCATTAAGCTTGTGTTCTGGGAGGGTCTATGATGAACTCAGATCTCCCTTAAGGAATAAAAATAGCTAGCACCTGCTAAATGCCTAGACACCTGCCATGCGTCAGGCCCCGGCTAAGCGCTTCACAGCTACTGTCTCCAGTCTTCGTGACCACATGGAGCAGGTGCTATTATTGTCCCCTTTCCAGGCGAGGAGACGGGCTCAGACAGGCACGGCGAAGCCCTGAAGCTCACACAACCGGGAAGCGGCAGACGCAGGAATGCAAACCCGGGTCTGTCTGACTCCAAAGGCTGTGTTTGTGCTCCCCTGCTAGTTTTCTCTCAAACTGCCCCCCCCAGGAGGCCTCAGTGGGAGTAAAAGGAGGCTCAAGTTGCTGCCCCCGCGCCCCCACTCCCCACACCATCACCCTGGTTTCAACTCGAGCAGTTGTGCTTTGAACTGTTTTGCATACTGGGCATCTGCCCAAAGTCTTCACCGAAACAGGGCTTTGCAGCAAAATTAAAAAAAGGATAATATGGGTGACACCAGAGCTCTGTTCCTTCCCTGGTGACCATGCCATCTAGGAACTAGGCGAACCAGGCCTGTCTCCTCAGGGGATGGTTCCCCCACCCTCCCCACCTCCCCAGTCACCATCTCCAAACCCTTCTTCGGCCCTGAGACTTCCTCCGAGAGCCTGCTGCTGCCGTAACCTCCAACAGCTCTGCGTCAAGGGAGCCGCCCGGAAAGCAGACACCTCGAGGCTGAGCGGGGCAGGCTCTGTCCTCTCAAAGACCGAGCACTGCAAAGGAAGGTCTCGGGGCCCCGGATTCCCGCCAGCTGCTGTCCTGTCCTTGTGCTGCTGAGGCCAGGGGCAGCCCCTGAAGACTCTCCATCACCCCCAGGGAGGATGGGAAATGATGGTGGTGCTGATAATTCTAACAACATAGGCTACCCGCTGTGTCCTGGGGGACGCATATGCGCCATACTATGGTTTTATCCTCACAACAATCCGTATGTGTTCACATGGTGATTTATTTTAATTTTACCTAACAAGAAAACTGAGGCTCTGACACCTAAAACAACTAGTCTAAGGCCATTTAGTTCATAAGTGGTGGGCCTGGGAATTGAACTAAGGCCTTGAGTTTATAACTATGGTGCTGTGTGACATCCCTAATTATAATTGTCTCCCTCGCTGATTTTTGGTGCTTATTATTCACTAGGGGATATGCTTTGTCACGCCAGCACTTTTCATGACTTACAACGGTGCAATGAAGCTACATTACATTATTTGCCCATCGTAGAGATGAGTAAATTAGACACAGAGAGGTGGTGAGGTGACTTGCCCAAGGTGACACAGCTAAGAAGATGGAGGCGGGGATGATGCGCATCTAAATTCAGAGAGCTGAGAAAGAAAGAATGTTCCTATTTCATTTGGCAAGTGGGACCAAAAAAATGGCCCCAAAAGATGTCCATGTCTTAATCCTCAGATGTGAATTTGTTGCCTTACCTGGCAAATAGGACTTTATAGATAATGATTAAGGTGCGGATATGGAGATGGGGAGTTTATCCTGGGTTATCTGTATGGGCCCATTGTAGCCACAAGCGTCTTTATAGGGAAATAGGGAGGCAGGAGGTTGGAGAAGAGAGGTAAGGTGGAGTGTCGCTGGGTGGGGGTGGGGAGAGAGAGAGAGAGAGAAAGATGCTATGATGCTGGCCTAATAGATGGAGGATGGGGCCACAAGCCTTGTGAAACTGAAAAAAAGCAAGGAAACAGCTACCTTCTCCCCTAGAGCCACCAAAGAAACACAGCTCTGCCACCACCTTGGTTTTAGGACTTCTGACTTCCAGGGCTGTAAGATAATACATTCGTGTTGTTTAGAGCTACTAAATTGGTTATTTGTTACAGCAGCCACAGGAAACCGATACAGCGAGTCTGCCAGAGGACTGAATGATGAGAAACCCATAGCACACCTCAGGGACCACGACTGAGCTCAGAGGATCCACAGTTTCAATCATATCACAGACTGTCCTAAACCATACCGTGTGTGTGTGTGTACACACATGTGCGTGTGTGTGCACACAGAAGGAGGAGGCCCCCAGAGAAAGAACTTTCGCCCGACCACCAGGCTCTTCGGCTGGATAGACGGGGCGGGCACGCTGTGCTTTGCTCACTCCCTGCTTCTCTTTAAAGAGCCTCCAGGGAAATGCTATCATCAGGAACACAGAAGGGAAGAAATGTCACAGGAGCACAGCTCATCCCAGGGGATCAGTCCAAGACAAAACAAGTAAATGGAGCAGAGGCAAAGGAGAGCAAGACAGAGAACAAGAGAAAGAGCAAAGCAGACAGAATCGTTGGGTTCCGGGAACTGGCCTATGTGCCCTGACAGACCTGGTCCCCTGGGAAAGGGGCAAGTCTCAAGGATACTCATGAGCCCCCTCGGAAAACTGGGTAGTTACAGAGAAGATGCTACAGGACTGGGCGAGACAAGTATCGTTGATTAACCGGTCAATTCTGTGTTATTAGCAAGTCGCCGCCAGGGGAAAGAGCCTTGGACCTGCCTTCTTGAGCTCTGAGCTAAATTCTCGGCTCCTCAACCTTGGGCACGTCACATGCATGGTCTGAGCCTCAGTTACTGCAACTGTCAAATGGGACTGTAACACCTTCCACGCCTTACCAGTGTGGCCAGGATGTTTCATTGAGCTAACGCATGTAAATGAGTGTTGCACACTCATTTGTTGTTGTACCACTCATTAAGCACCTACTGTGTGCCGGGTGCATTTAACTAGACTCCTTTCTCCTCGAGGAAGCATCCAGCCCAAACCTACCACAGGTGCTGGAGGAAGGAGCATTGGCAGTAATGATGACCTGTTTTAAAGGCCAGGTTTTAGGGCAAGGCTGTCTAGGTTCCAGTCTGTCTCTTCCACATACAAACTGTGTGGCCCGGAGGAAGTTACTAAACTTCTCTGTGCCTCAGGGTCCCCATCTGTGAAGTGGGGGATAATAATAACAGTGCCTCCTCATATGGTTGTCATAAAGATCACATCAGCTAATATAGGCAGCAGCACTTAGAACAGTGCCTGCCATATAGGAAGCCCTATGTATATCATCTTTCTTTATTATCGTTATTGTGATTATTGAAGAAAATAATTTGGCAAAGAATGGTTCCCTTGTGCTGAGACACAAAAAATGATGCTAAGTTGTCTATGGACACATATTTTTTTTTCAGGTTTAAATGTTACGTATTTATTTTAAAGTGCATTAGAAAAATATTATATTTCCATTTCCAGTGGTGACATATTTCCTTTTCTGCAAATGAACTTGACGTGATATAGGGCAAAATAAGTTTAATTTTTTTCTTCTATTTTGAGTACCTCAACAGCATCATCATCAGCCCTGAAATCAGCCCTCTAGTTGTGCTGGGTTCCCCTAGCAAGCATCTCTCTCAGGGGGCAGCTTCCCAGGTACTCCAGTAAGTCCAGAAGCATAGTTTTAGGCCAAGAAAATAAAGGAAGCATGCAGGATCTTCCCTCTCTGAGGTCCCCTCCAGAGTCCGCTTCTGGCCTCTAACTTACTGAAGACTGGCCATGTGTGTGCCCTTCGCCTGGACTCCTGCAGGATAGCCCAACCCTCCCTCCGGGTCCAGCCTGCATTGCAACTGGTTCTCCCATCGATCGGATTGGACATTCCAAGAACACAGTTCGGTCTTGTGGATCTCTGAGTTCTCAGCATCCAGAACACGTGTGATGTTTGGTCAATGCTGAGTAAGTGAATTATCCTGAGAACTTTTGATGTTGGCATCTTTTATCTTACTGTGTTCTCAGGAAGCAGGCAGCTGACCACCCGGAATTGCATGTTTAGTTACCACGAGTAGTTCCTGGGATGCTATAAGGAGCCCCATATCTTCACAATGCTGCTATCTTCGAACAATTTTAGGGAGACCTGGGCTGGTTCTCCATCCCAGACGATCAACACCAGAGCTGCTGGCCACGGGGGGGTGGGGGGGACACTGGGGGAGGCCAGGAAAGCTGCCAGGGGCGTGAGATCTGAGCAGGCTGAATCTGGGAGAAAAGGCAGCTCGAGAAAAAAGCTCGGCTTTGCTGATACCCACCAAAGCGTTAAGGATGCAGGAGGCTGACATTTGCTGGAATATACATTTTCAAAAGCTCTAATGAAAAAAGAATGAACCCCCCCCCCCATACAGGGGCGTCCCAGGCACTGTGGCTGGAGGAGCAGGAGAGGTTAGGTCTTTCACAGCACTCCTCCCAAAAAGACCTCCTGGAAATGAATGAACCAGATTCTTCACTTCTCCTAGGGACAGATGTCTGTCATTGTCACCTGGTCATTAGCTAGTGTTGGGGAGGAAGCAAAGGGACATTTTGCTCTTCATTTCGTGCCTTAGATAGTCACCAAACACCTAGCAGAATGGTTGAGAGGAGCTGGCTTCCAGTCCCACCTCTTCTAGCCACTGGCTGTGTGACCTTGGGCAAGTCACTTTCCTCCTTGGAGACACAGCATCCTCATCTGTGAAATGGGGGTAATGACAACACCTACATCATTAGTTTATGCGGATCGTTCGATGAGGCAAAAGATGTAAAGGGCTTGGTACAGTCTGTGAACGGCCTGGCACAGAATAAGTGCTCAACACCTGAGCTAGTATTATTATTCTCATTCCATTAGTTTCTTTTAGCAATACCTTCTGCCAGATGCTGAGATATTGAAATGAGTAAGACTCCACCCCTCCTTGCTACAGGCCAATAGGAGAGCTAAAAAAGAGGCCCCCAAATCACAAAACAGTGTGACAAGCACTACAAAGCATACTATAGCGGGGATGCTTATTTCCCTCATGTGTGTCAGGTGCGGGAGATGCTGAACAAGGTACTTCCACGGGAGACCGGGGAAGTGGGCGGGGGGGGCATGCCACGTGACCAACCTCTCGACGCCCCGAGCACTTCTTCTTCCCAGCTCCAGTACTTGCTCCCACATGTGGGGAGCATCTTTCCTCCAAGGAGATTTCTCGACATCACACTTATGTAACCCTAACGTGACACGACAGATATCCAGCAGGCCTGGAAAAGGGAGAGGCTGGTTCTCCCCCACGAATCCCATTAGGCCGAGCAGGCAAGGCAGGGAAAAGAGCTGTGATGATGGGGAGAGGCTTCTTTCGGGCAGAGGACCAGCCATCAGCGTTGCTGATGGGTGGGCGGCAAGGTAAATTGGCACAGCCTTCCTGGAGGGCGATTTTGCACTACGCGTCCAAAACCTTAGAAATTATACACATCTACTGTGACCCGCGAGAATCTCTCATGGGATTTAACCTAAGGAAATAATTAGATGTATGTCTCAGAGAGGATAAGATATTTGTTCAAATTCCCACATTAGCAAGTAACCAAGCAGGGACTCAGCCCACGTCCGTCTGACGCAAGAGTTCACGCTCTCAAGCACAGTCTTTGTGTGGGACCAAGACAGCAGGGCCTGGAACAGGGCACCCATCTGCTCTCCCCAGAGCCTTTCCCAACTCCCCCCGACACAGCTGGACCCTCCTCTTCTCTGCCCGCACTGCACATCATTCAGCCACCCTACCAGCCTGTCTCTTTCCATCATCATGGTCCCCAGCGGGAGGGAGGGAGACACGTGACCACCCAAAATGGCAGGTTTAGTTATCATCAGTGGATGTGTTGCAGTGAAGAGGATTCTGCAAGGCGCTCCCTGACCTCCACCTGCTGGTCCCTACAAACAAGCTGACGACCTGGACTAGAACACCGTCCCAGAAGATCTGTGCTACAGTCGCTGGCCATGTCCATGTCTCAGTTCCTTGGGCACAGGGGACACATCTGTCTTAAGTGCCTCAGGTAGCGTCTGGCACAGAATAAGCACCAAATAAATCGTTGATGAATAAATGATGGAATGGATGAGAGGGACACCATTCCTGCCATATTTCCCAGATAAAAGTGTCTTTCTCTGACGTGGATGCCTACAGCTCATGGAGTTTTCCGCCGACACCATCACACACCCTGGAGATGACAAAGAAGCTGGCCAGAAAGACATTCAGGCCACCCACTCGCCCAGATCCCTCTCATGGACTTGGGCCACTTGGAAGAGGAAACTTGAGGTCGCAGTTGTGGGGGAGGTCAGCTGGAAATCTCCTGCCCCAGCCCTGATGGCTTTAACGCTGTCCTGTGGAACGTTCCTGTCCACTTAGCAAACCTGGGACCCGCACACCGGCCCCTGTGAGCACAGGAAACAGAGAGGGAAAGTGCCAGGGGACACATGTCTGGCTGCACTTGAAAATGCCACTGGGTTTCCACTGGACCCACGTAAGTCCCAGAGGGTACTTTTTATAAGGATTTAAGTATCATTCTCAAATCAACTTTGAGGGGGCATCGAAACACAAAATCGGTTCCCCTCATTGGCCCGTCCTGATACTCCCATAATACACTGCAGCAAAAGGGAGCAGAGGCTCTGAACCTCTCCATCCTCACCTGTAAAAATGAAGAAGAATCTCTACTTCCCCAGATTTTTCTAGGCATCGAAGGGCTGGAAACATATGGAAGAGCCTAGAATAAAGCCGAGCAAACAGTACGTGTTCGACGAACGCCTGCCGAATTTGAAGGCAATAAAAAAAAAAAAAAAAACCACTAAAACAACGATGTTCTCTGGGAGAAATACCTCTTGCCGGTCTAGCGAGATTATGTTTATGAGCCTGTTCCTAGCAGGGGTGAGAGATTTGAGAGAATGGACACGGGATATGTACATTTTGAAGGAAGATGAAAACTATCGATTGTGATATGTTTTCTCAGAGATCAAGCCAAGGGGGGCGCCAAGAAGAGAGATATTGAAAGAGTGATGGATCCACCGAGGGGAGAAGAGGTGGGTACAGACAAGAAGTAAGACAGACGAAAGGAAAGTAAGGCTGATTTCACTGGAGACCTCAGCGCACAGCGGGGAAACACGAGATGCAACACGAGAAGACCTGGGTCGAAGGCCTGAGTAATAATCACCACGTGTTTGGTCGTAAGAAGCACACACATCCCTCGGGGATGCGTCTCATGCGGCCTCGTCTCCAGCTTCTCCGCCACCAATGACTCTTGTCTGGACAACTGCAGTCGCTTCCTATACAGTCCTGTCTCCTTATGGGGCCTTCTCCACACACAGCCAGAGATATAGCCTCAAAAGCAAACCAGGAAATGTCATTCCCTCTATTGAAACGCCCTCTACAATCTCCCCATTGCACTAAAAAAGGTTTTACCCGGGCGACAGGCCCTACATCATCTGCCCCCCAACTCCTGCCGCGGGCCTCTGTGCCCTCGTCTCCTCCTGTCTCCCCGCCACGTTATGCTCCAGCCTCAGGTCTCTCTTCCACTTTACCAAACACGCACGCTTGTTGTCACCTCAGGGCCTTTGCACCAGCTGTTCCTTCTGCCTGCATTGTACTTCCTGTCTTTTGCATGGCTCGTTTCCTTTCTGTCGTTCAGGTCCCAGCTTAAGTCACTTTCTCAGAAGAAGAGATCCCTGATCACCTCCCACTCATTGTCTATTTTAGTTTTCTGCATAGCACTCATTACCATCGGATGGTTGAATATTAATTTAAATAGACGGATGGATGGATGGATAGATAAATGGATGGACAGACAGTTTCTCTTACTACAAGTTCCAGGAGCTCAGTCACTGCTGTATCCCCAGAACCTAAAATAGTGTCAACTATATACTAGATGCTCAATAAAAATTTGCTGGATAGACGATGCGCGGGTGATGGATGGACAGATGTATCCAAGGACAGGCTATGACACTGAGCCAGGCATCATATGATTTGGAGAAGGTCCAAATCACAAACCAAGCTTCCTCCCTCTCTTTGTGTGGCCTCAGGGTATCTTTCCTTGGCTTCTCTGTCTCGTCTGTTTTTAAATAGCTTTTTAAAAAAAATTTTGTAATGATTTCAGATTTACAGAAAAGCCGCGAGTCCCCATCTACCCTTCATTCATCTTCTCCCAATATTATCATCTGACACTACCCCGGCACATCTGTCAAAACCAAGAAATTAACATCGGTGCAGTGCTATTAACTGACTTCATTCAGATTCCACCCATGTCTTTTCTGGCTGTTCTGGGATCCGACACTGCATTTAGTCACCACATCTCTTAGGCTCCTCCACTCGGTGACAGTTGCTCAGTCTTTCTCTATGTCATCACCTTGATACTTTTGAAGAATACGCATCAGGTGTTCTGTAGACTGTTCTCCCAACTTGGGCTTGTCTGACGAGTGTCACGATTACATGACAGCAGAGTTACGGATTCGTGGGGAGAATCCCACGGAGGTGAAATGTCCCTCTCATCGCGTCAGAGGGCACCTGTTATCAACGCGACTGTCTCAGCCGCTTTCCTTGGATTGCACCTGACCCGATTCCTCTTGGCCCAGCATTTCTACGCCTCTGCTGTCTGACTATAGACCCTGTGACTCTGGATCGATCCCATCAGCAGTGCCCACAGGGCTGGGTGGGGTGGGGTGAGGTAGAGAAATACAGCCCAGACAGAGAAGAACCAGAGGGGTGGCAGATTCTTTTAAGAGATGGTGCATCGGTTTTCTAGAGCCGCCATAATACGTTACCACCACCTGGATGGCAAAAACAACAGACTTACTCCCGCACAGTTATGGAGACTAGAAGTCCAAGGCCAAGGTATTGACAAGGGCCATGCTCTCTCTCGAAGGGTCTGGAGAAGACTCTCTGTCCCACGCCTCTCTCCGAGTTTCTGATGCTTGCCGTCAATCCTTGGTGTTCCTTGGCGTGTGGTGACATCACTCCAGTCTCTGCCTCCAGCATCGCACGGCCTTCCTCCCAGTCTCGTCCGTGTCCGTGTCTTCATCTCTTCTTCTCATAAGGGACACCAGTCATATTGGATTTAGGTCCCACCCTAACGCAGCAGGACCTCGTCTTAACCCAACTAATTCTATTTGCAAAGACCCTATTCCTAAGTTTACATTCCGAGGTTCCGGGAGGCTGTGGATTTGGAGGGATGCTCTTCCTTCCACTCAGTGTTGGGGGGTTGGAGGGGTGTATGACAGGAAGGGAGGCGAAGGTCAGGATCTGAGTCCCAGCTCTTCCCCGCTAGCAGAGGGGCCTCGGACAAATTATTACATCTCCCGTCTCACCTTTCCCATCTATAAAATGAGAGGGGGTGAGGATGATGTTATTTGTATCACAGGGTCCGACTAAGCTACGAGCTACGACAGCACCTTTGAATCTGTGAGCTACTTCATGGGTTATTCTCTGTGGCAACCATGAGAAGACGCCTTGCAGACTGCCAGCTACAGGAAGCTTAACTGACCGAGGGCCCCAGCTGCTACGCTCTCAAATCCATCGGTGCAAACGAGGCCACTCTTCCCATGGGCTGCTTGCTCCTAGCCACGAACCCAGTGCAGCAGAGAAACTGAAACAAACCTAACCCCAGGAGACACAGGGCTGACAGAGACCCTGGCCAGAGCACCCCTCAGCACCCACCCTTAACTTCCTGAGACTCCCGGGAGCCTAGGGTACTACCAGCCAGCTCCCTTTCCCTCCCCCAGTCTCCAGGTCTGATGGCTCTGCGAGCCTTCCAGGCTCCCTTCCTATCTTCTCCCTTAAGTGCTTCCCGTTATTAAATCCTGGCCCATTTAATCCAATCCTGGGATCCGCTCACTGGAGGACCCAGACCAGCCCATGATCTCAGAGATCGCCTTCTCCCTTTGCCTGATCAAGACACACATCCTGGGTCCTGATTATCCTTCACATAAATCATCCTTCCTCCCCTAGTCGGTCCCTGGGGTCTGGATGGAGCTATTGCCCGCCTCTTCTCCGGGGGCTGGCACAGGCCCAGCCTGACCCGTTCATTCTATTTCATACCCCTGGCCACGAAGCCTGGGACAGAGAAAGGCACGTGACCCGCCCGATGCAAACCCGTGAGATCCCTATCTGAAACTCTGACCAGTGCCCTCACGAAGGAGGTTTACCTTTCATATGGGCTTGCTGAGCCTGGAGCTGCTGGGGAGGCATCTTTGCCACCCTCCATCCAGCCTGAGACTGACATCCACGCAAAAGAGCAATATGAGAAACTGATTTCTGCCATCATGTGGGCACCTGGATCCAGCCATGCCTGAAGCTCCCACACTTGTCTATGATGTGAGTCAATACATTCCTTTTTTAAATCTTTCTTCCTTTTTTTTTTTTTTGGTACTAGCCTATTTGAGTTTTTCAACTAAAAAAGAAAAAATTAAACTCATCATTTTCCTGACACGATTCTTCAAAGCGAGGGCCAGAGGATGAGCTTGTGGCTTCTGGAACTACAAAGTCAAGTAAACATCAAGGACAGATAGAATGGATTCTTTTAATTCTATGTGTGAACTACTTTCGGGGTGTCAGAAGGATGCGAGATAAAAACCAACCAAGGAAGCATCAGTGGGAGCCAGTTTGGCTTTAGGCTGCTTTTTTAAAGAAAGCCTCTCCGCAATTAGGATTTCCAAATATAATCCCTCTCATTCGACAGAACCCTGTACCTAGACAGCTACTTCTAAAAATAAGAGAAATAAAGTCTGTCTTCTCACGAACCACAAACACATTTCATCTCCGGCTTTTCTTTTGTCTGGAGATGGAATCAAAGGAAAGTATTTCTTCTCTTTTACAAAACCAAAATGTATGGGGATTTCTGTCGATAAATTCATTGTGCTCTTCTCCCTGCCTGTAGATACTTTTTTTTTTTTGCAAAGGCTGGTGCCTCCTACTTGGAAAACCACCACGGAGGTTTATCCTACCTGGTGAAAAGCATCTTGGCCATTCTTTGCTTGGCAGTAAACAAGAGCCTCAACAAAGCCAAGACTCCATAGTCCCTTCTCTCTCAGCTCCATCTAAAGCGTGCTCAGCCTGCTGAGACACCATGGGCTGGACTATAGAATGTAGCAATCCTGCATCTTCGAGGTTCCATCTCCATTCTTTGACAATAAAAATAAATACTAAGCCATTATCATTCAGCTGGCGGCATCATTCATTAACATGAGGTGACCAAGCCCTCACTAGGCAATTACTTCCCTGTTCCCGAGTCCACAATGATGGCAAACGGAAGGTCTGTCTCATATCGGGAACCTTCTGCCCGTTTCAGAGGTATCTCCATCTCTGGCATGGCTTTGCAGGGAAAAAAAAAAAGAAAGGCACCTACTTGTTCTTTAAATAGATCTCTGCTCTGGCTGCCTTGACAGCTAATGGCCAAAGGACACTAACGCGCAGTGGCATCTGTGTTCACAAAAATCACGGACGTTTTCCATCGACTGGTTTGCTCCTGTATGAAAAGGAGAAGCAATCAGGCATGCACGAGTAAAACTGACTCGGGGATTTGAACCTAAGAACTGCGCTGAGCAGATGCTCAGAGATGAGGAGGACTCAGATCGACCATAATAAGATTAATAATCACGACGGCGGCAGGAGGGGCTGATATTGGCCATGCACCTCCTGCAAGCCTGGCTCGAAGTCACTGCTTTATATGCACGAACATCACTGAAGTCTCACAATAACCCGAAGAAGTGGCTGCTAATATTATCTCTGCATAATGAGATGAGTGTGGTGGCTTGGTTGCGAAAACGGCCCTAATTCTGGCTTTCTGTACCCAGAGCCTTTGCAACAACCCAGAGGTAGGGGGCTCCACACAGGGAAGCCAGCTCTCCCGACTCTCAAGCCCGTGCTCTCAGAAGTCTCCAGGACATTTGACAGCTGGACAAACTCTGGCTTTCCCTCCCCATAAACATCCTGTTCCCATTTAATTATCATAGAACTTTGTAGGCTAGTGACAATCTGAGAACGTGTTTCTCGTGTCCGAGAGAGTTCGTTCATTCCAAACTCTTGGCCCGTCTTAAAAATGTGTTGATTCAAAATATCTGTTTATCTCTCTATATGACTATACCAATCTCTGTCTATAGAGATGGAGATAGAGAAAGAGACTGAGACAGAGATAGACACCCACTTTTCACAGTGTGCCTGGTTCCTTTGCTAAGGCAGGCTGTGTATATCTTCTCAGCATCCTTGCCCTCTCCGGTGTTTTTAATTTTGTTTTGTTTTTGTATTTTTTTTTTATAACAAAGCTGACTTGTTACTAGATTTCTCTTTCCGGAAGCCCCAGTCCTCCCCACATCCCATCTCTCCTTGCAACTGTAGCCAGTGGTCATGTAAGTGACAAAACGATTCTATCCACTGGCACGTGAAGGAAGATTCTGTGAAATGCTGAATATCAACATTAATTTTTTTTTAAATACACCCTCTCTACCCTCTGTAAAGAGCTTTAATCTTTCTCTTCAGGGGATTAAAACATTTCAAAGTAGCAAATGAAAACTCATTTAATCTCTCCATTCAACTATGTTCCATCGGCTTATAGATTATTAAGGGGGGAAAATAAAGATGATAGTGTTGAAAGTGAGAATAAATAAATAAACTCCATGTGTACTAGCAATCAGAATCTCAAAGCTGGGGGGCAGGCCTCGTGATGGGAAAGAAGTAAGGGTGTCTTTTCCACTCCAGAGAACCAACTCCACTGTCATTATATTTTATTGCTTTTTTGCATCTGCAAAGCCCCATTCCCAAGCGAAAGATTTTATTCACTTTCTCCTCTCTTCGGAATTTCTGTACAAGCCTAAGAGAACAGAGTCCCAAATACCAGCAAGATTTAATGACATGTTACAGATCACGTTCGATGCCCACACAACTCTGGGTAGTGGGTACCATTAGGATCCCTATTTTACAGATGAGGAAACTGAGGCACAGAGAGAGGACAGACCTAGGGAGTGGAAGAGGCAGAATTTAAGGCCAGGGACTCTGGCTCGGGCCCCCACATTCCTAACCACTCCAGTCCACGGCTTCTCAAGGCCACACCGTACTGTGTCCCCTGAGAGAAATCACCGTCCTGGTCACCTGCTGGTTCTTCCCCACCTTGTCCACCCTGCTCTGTGTGGACTGAGCTTACAGAGGGCTGACCTGCATAGGCTGCGTCCCTGGGCTCTTTGCCCCACTGGGTTCAGCCAATGGGAGGCGCTGGCAGGAGATGAGAGAATGAGAGGACGGAGAAGCTGGAGTATTTATTCTCATGTCCCCTGCCTGCAGGGTCATCATGGCTTGGCCAAGTCCCTTGGCAAAATGACACACAGCCCCGGTTAGGTGGCCCTCTCCACAACCTTCTCCCTCCCTTTGCCCCTTCATCCCTAGAGGTGGTACTGTTCTCCTGCTGGTTCAAGCCCCAGGTTGCGGCAGAACCTCTAAGCCCTGCCCACATCTTTGTAAACAGTCCTTTCGCACTCTGCAGATTCTCTGGGCTGAGCGTGCCTCTGCTTCCCACTGTGCACCTGGCATATATGCCTGCCCAGGACCATTCATCAGCATCTCCTCAGACTATCACTTTGCAGAGCCTCAGTCACCGAAGGAAGAAGGAAATGGCCAGTGGTCCATCAGTACCTCTTCTGATACTAAATGAGCATGTCTATAAATCACTCTTTCTAGAAATATCCAGGGAGCACCTTCTAGATATTAGACACTACACTGGGGACACACCTGTAGATGGGGCAACCTCCCTCTCTGCCCTCACGGAGGAGCGTACACTTTAGAGGGAGATTCAGGTCATTGACAAAAGAAGCAAAAAAAAAAAAAAAAGCAAAAAGAAAAATAGGATGGCGTTGCAATTGTGGAAACTGTGACTAAGTGCTGCTACCAGGAGGACCGCCTGGAGCGAGTGATGCTCGCACCTAAAGGATGGGCGGGGAAAATGGGCGAGAGGAGTGAGTGGGATGGGGAGGGGGAGGCCTCGAGGCTGGAAGGACTTAAAGGTGACTGTGACGAAAAGCTGTCAAAGTGCATCTTTAGCCTTCTTAGCCACCACCCCAGCACCAACAGCGGGGCTTTGCCCTGGGGATGGCACAGCCCTCAGCGGAAAGCGGAAAGCGGGGAGAGACCACTTTCTTTACCGCAGTGACTCGAGGGATGCTCTCGGCGGCGGCAGCTCATGTCTGGGGCCGGAAAATCCCAGAGGCCCTGGAATGCACAGAACAGCCCCTCACCGTGAAGACAGACCTGCCCTGGGTGTGAGAGCTCCCCCTCTTCAGTGCTGCTTCCAGGGGGCACTCGGAGAGGTCCCTCACATCTGGCATGAGGTAGGGTGGCTGGGGTGCCGGGAGGGAGAGGGACCCACGTGGGTTCGCATTGAAACATTTTTCTCAGAGGACCAGAGCAGAGATGAAAGGGTAAAAGGGAATAGCAAGGAAGGGAGAATTGGGGGCGATTTCCTTTGTTAAAATGTTAGAGTGAGAGAAGATGGTTCTAGAAAGTAGCTGTCATCATTTTTTTTACAAACTCTTTAGACCGAAACCCACAGTAAGATCTACGTTGTATATCACGACCCAGTTCCCATAGACACACATGTACAAAGATGTGTGCCTGAAGCGAGCTTCATAAGTAATACATACAATGATGTCCTCTGGTATGTTCTATGCTGTTCTATGCTGATTTCTACCCACTGAATTGGCTTCTCAACTTACGAATAGATCTCACCTCTCAGCTCGGAAAACGCTGCTGAAGACATAACTAGAAGAACATATTTTAAAGATAAAAAACGTGATAACACATTCTGTCGATGCATATGCAGGGAAATGAGCACTGTCCTATACTATTAGTGAGGGTGGGAGTTAATGCAGTTCCATTAGTGGGCCAGTTGGTCGTCCTTATCAGTATTTCCAATGCGTATGTCTTCGACTCAGCAATCCCACTTCCAGAATAGCTTACAGATTAATGCACACACGTACACAAAGACGGATATGAAAGAATATTCGTTTCGGCATTGTTTATAGTGACAGGAGACAGGAAACCATATAAGTGCCTATCGACAGAAGACTGGTAATAGGAATTAAGGGACATTCTTATTGCTGTAGAAGACCAAAGCAATCATGAAAACAAACAATGCAAGTTTGGAATAAGGTCCGAGATGTAGCAGATCGTTGAAAAAGGCAAGCATAATACGCTGGTAACTGTGAAGCTGAATGGTGAGTACAGAGGGATGCACCATACTCTTCTCTCACTTTGGAATGAGAAGACCAGTGTGTGGACTGTGTTGACAGAACCACCACCGAGACTCAGCCGGCTCGCGCTAACAGAGCATATGCGAGAGACCGGAAGCGGAGTGTTCGGCAGGAGGACTAGGGAACAGGTGCAGGAGGGAGGATGTTAACCTTGCATCTTTTCCAACATTTTCATGTGTGACCACATGTACCTTTGATCTATGTGTTGTATGGATAATTAAACGTTAGACAGAAATAAAACTGGTTTGGAAAACCTGACAAGGATCAACACCATTCTATCTGAAATCAAAACAAGTAAAATTATACCTGAGAACAAACAACAAATAAATTGATACACCAAAAAAGAATGCACTCCTAACTTTGACCCCTGCCCTCACCCCACCCACCCCCACCCCACCACCACCTTTGAGGGTTACCTGATCGACCAAGTAAAATACAAAACTATTTTTTTCTGTCACATTATTACTTTGAACAAAGACTGGGCCGCACAGCACCCTAATTATATCCAGGTTATACTGGAAATGGTTTAAAGTTTAACTTGTTTAATTCTCTCATTTTAAGAATGACAGTACCCCCAATAAACTTAATTTAAAAATAATAAAAAAATAAAAATAAAATTTAAAAAAAATGACAGAGCTATGATAGCGCCATCCCATTCTCAGTGGCCTGGACAAGGAGGCTCATGACAGCTCAGTTTGTAACAGGGGAAAATGGAAAACAGCCTAAACATTCATCAATTTTTAAAAAAAAAGCAGCTAAAGAAATAATGGCACGTCTGTGTTACAGAATATTGTTATGGACATAATGTTTGTGTTCCCCCCCAAATTCATATGTTGAAGCCCTAATTCCCAAGGTGATGGTGACCGAAGGCGGGGCCTTTGGGAGGTGAGTAGGTTTAGATGAGGTCCTAAGGGTGGGCCCCCCACGATGGGATTAGAGTCTGGATAAGAGAAAGAGAGACCAGAGCATTCCCTCGGCCGCGTCTCTCTCTCTCTCTCTCTCTGACATCTGAGGACACAGAGAGAAGCAGGTGGCCATCGGCAAGCCCAGAAGAGGTCCTCACCAGGAACTGGTCCAGTCCGCACCCTGAGCTTGCACCTCCAGCCTCCGGAACTGTGAGAAATAACACGTCTGTGGTTTAAGGCGCCCGGTCTACGGTATCTGGCTGTGGCAGCCCAAGCTGACTGACAGAAATACCATCAAGCTACTCAGAAACAGAAGACACAGATAGGGACGGATGTGGAAAGAATTCCAGGTCATAATGTTGGGTGGAAAAAAAGCAAATTGTGGTTACAGTACGACAGTGTTATAAATGTATGCAAAACACACATTCATATACTACTATACATTACTATACCAATGTATAGAAAATTATCTAAAAATATAAGATCTAACAAATGACTGGATATTTCAGGAGCATGAGAGAGTCAGGTCAAAGGGGATGTTGGCTTTGTCTGTAGATTTAACTTTTATATAAAAATGTATTTCCCGATTACTTATATAAAAAAAATTATTTCAGAAGGTGCTTCCCTCAAAAAGGTTTAGAAAGAATAGCCTGACCCCAGGCCAAACAGTCAGTTAACTTCAGAGCTATTTCTAGAATCCAAGTTCTAAAATATGCCTCCCAGTCTCAGAGTCCTTTTCTCTACCATTTACCTCACCATCTGGATTTTTGAAACCAACAAAAATTACATTTTCCTGCTCAAGGGAGAATAAGACAGGAATTAGAGTCCCACCAGACACCAATGAGGAGATGATGTTTTTATGCACTAAACATAACACGGTTAGATCTCAACAAGGTTAGCTAAGACAATTAATTTCGAAGCCTTCCAACTGACGGCAATACTCAAATTAGCTTCTGCATCCGTTTGTGGAAACTAATTTCATGACAGTGAGGAATTCAGTAGGGGGTTCTGATGCCTTTTAAAGAAACAAACAAAAAAAAGGGTTCGCTTCAAAGTAAGATGAAATTATTATCTAGAGCAACGTCATAGCTGTACCACAGGACAATGTTCATCTCTAAACCAGCACCCAGTAGGGACACGCTGGAAGGAAGAGACCTCAAGAGGTGTCAGGTTGAAATCTGCAAGAGACAGACACCGTGAGAGGAAAATACAAAGGTTAAGAGTCTCAGAAAGCTGATTATCGATTATGGTAAGAGCTAACTTTTATTTATTTTGGGCAAAAAAATACTGAATACTGACCATGCCAGGCACTGGGGAGACAGCCATGAGCAAGACACACAAAATGCTTGCCCTGCGGAACAGACGCCCTGGCAATAAATGTTAAGTGCTACAGGAACCCGGGCAGGTAAAGGGGGAGTATTATTTTAAACACAGACACTGGTCAGAAAAGGTCTCACTGAGAAGGTGACATCAGGGCACAGACGTGAAGGAAGCAAAAGAGCAAGCCCCGCAGATATCCAAAGGAAGTTTGTTCCAAGTAGTGGGAACAGCAAGTGCAAATGTCCTGGGGTAGGGACGTACCCGGCATAAATTTAAAAGGGCTGAGCAGAAAGAGCAAGGGAAGAATCCCAGGAAGTAAGGTGAGAGAGAAAGTCAGGAGCCAGATGGGGTAGGGACCCACCTTTCGCTCAGAGATACAGGAGCCACAGAAGATGTCAGAGAAGAGGAGTGACGTGAATTCATACGCCACTTAAGACTCTGACGGGGAGCATGGGCAGAGGTCGGGGGGCCAGTCACAAGGCCATGGCCATAATCCAGGGGAAAGGTGGTTCATTACGCAGTTACTGTGAACCGGGGACTTTACACACCACAGTTCTTAGTTTTAAGTGCAAAGTAACCCACATCCCATACAATTCACCGTTTGGAAGTGTGCTATGCAACTGCTGTTAACATATTCAGAAGGTTGTGCAACCATCACCACTCTCTGGTTCCTGAGCATTTTCATCAATACTCTACCACCCCATCCCCCCCCCCACAAAAAAAAACCCTGTACCCATCAGCAGTCGCTCCCCATTCTCTTTCGCCTCAGCCTCTGGCAACCACCAATCTACTTCCTATCTCTATGGATTTGCCTATTCTGGACAAGTCATAGAAACAAAATCCTATGTGACCTTTCATTTCTGGCTTCTCTCAGCATCGTGTTGTCAAGGTTCCTTCATGCTGTCACATGTGCTTCATTCCTTTTTATGGCTGAAGAATATTATAGCATCTTATTAAATCCCCACAAAAGCCCTATGAGGAAGATATTATCACTATCACGCTCAGTCTTCTGAAGAGTCAACTATAGCCCAGAGAGGTCAAGTCACTTGCTCAAGGGTAAACGAGGGTGAAAGAGCTGGCATCGAACTCACAAGTCTGACTCTGACCACTTTGTTAACTGCTTTGCTAGGTGGTGGCCTCAGAGAAGACCTCTGATGGCCCCTCACTGGACTGGGGAGAGGGAGGCTCTGATTTCACGCAGAGTTGGCCGAGCTACAGCTGAAACTCAGATGTCACAGCATCCTGTTCAGTAAGGTTCCACTCCAGCATCCTCTTGCTGCACTGGTGGGTCCCTCTCATCCTGGGTGGAGTCAGACAAAAGTGGTCCAAGGGGAGAGTGGATGTGGCTGGCAGAGGGTGAGATCAGGAGATAGAAAATGGGAGGGGGGATGCCAACGGGACTGCCTTCCCTCGTGGCTGAACTCCACAAACGTCGATCCAGCTCAGCAAACGCTGACGAAGCACCTCAGATCTGCGTGAGTAGAAGGCTCAGGTCATAAAGTAGATGAGGAAATGCTATCCCACTGTCATCTCAAAGAGGAGGCGGTGGCACTCCTGTCTTTGTCATCTTTGCATCCGCTAGGACAGCCTGACATGATGCAGGGTGCACGGTGATGGGTGCACAGAATTCTTCCAACAGACATTTGTGGAGGAGCGGCTCTGTACTTGACATGTCATCCAATCCCCTGAATGCTGCTCATTATCCCTGCTCCACCCACAGCCTTCCTTCGCACGGGCCATGTCAGGTGCCATGAGATCCCCCAGCCACCCCTGGGGTCACCTCACTCACACAGTACCGATCAGATTTCTGCCGCTGAGGATTTGGATTCGGGTTCTGAGGATGGAGCTGTTTTGCTTTGGGGCTGAGTGGCACTCATTGTCAGGTCTCCATCCAGATTGCCATGGATCCTTTTACCATTTTCATGCACGCGGGCTGCCTCTCGGGTGACACAGAAAGCCTGGCATGTCTGGGAATTCGCTTAACCAGTGATGAACAGGTATGGGGTAAAAATACTTCAACTCCCCTGTCCCTTTATAAGACAACGCCAACATGTGACCACACTGTCTCCTTAATCCACAGGACTAAGCCAAGATCACCTCCCTCGGAACTGTCCTGGGTAGCAGGCCCTACAAGGCCACTTTTTCTTCCCCTTGCAAACCCGATTTCCATGGGAACACTTCCTAATAAATCCTTTCCACGTGAATCCTTGTCTCAGGGTCTGCTTCCGGGAATCAAGCCAAGCCAGGCCAGGAGGTGAGCCGGAAAGTCATGTCATAGCAACTACTGTCCATGTTTACTGAGCACTTACTAAGTGCCAGGCAGTTATTACAAGCACTTTGCACACAAGAATGCGTTTACTTCTCCACACTTACTAGGAGGCAGGTGCCATTACTATGCTCCATTTGCAGATGAAGGAAAGGAGTTGCAAAGAGCAGTGGCTGTACAGTCAGTTAAGCGACAGAGCTGAGATCTGAACCCAGGCAGGCAATCTCATTCCAAGCCCGGGCTCTTGGCTGGAAGTCACCTTTCGCGAAGGCTTGGAGGAGAGAGCTGGCCTTTGGGGAGGCCACGCTGGGCCAGGTGCAATGGAGGGGAGATGGTATCCATCTACAGAGAGGAAAACGATGCCGAGAACAGCATTATGGGTAGACCAAAAGGCATATGCATGGGGATGGGTCCAAGACATCACCTTAGTCTAGTTACCATGAAGCCCAGTCCTAGTTCTCACGCTGAGTTCTAAAAGCTTTTCTGGATTCCATAAAACATCCTCCTTTTTTTTTTTTTTTTATCTGAGCTAACTCGAATGCTTCTCTGATCCTCAGAACAAAACTAATTCCCATAGGTGCCAGGCACTACAGGTAAGCTGAGGGGTTGTGGTCTCAGCTCTGGAAAGGCCGTGATCAGCTTCGGTGTGAGGATGTCAGCCACTTTTTGAGCTAATTATTATAGAAGGTTTACACGGAAAGTTAACATCGAGCACTGCATTGAGTGTCTTACGAATATCCCACGAGATGTGTGCGACAGTCAGCTCCAGTTTACAGATAAGGAGATGAAGACTCGATGACATTCGGCGCCTTACACAAGGTGACAGCGTGATAAGTTACAGAGCCAGCACGTTAGCTCAGGTGTGACAGGCTCTGTGGGCCCCAGTCTGAAGCATGGAGCTTCTCTGCATGGTTTTCTCCACGCTCTGCTCTGTGGGACACAGCAGGGACCTGTGGCGTCCTCACTTGTCCACTTCTATCCCTGCTGTGTGCAGAAATTGCATAAGCCACCCCTAACTCCTCAGGGCCAGAACTGAAGGAAGCCGGGCTTTCTTCCCCAAAACCGAAATGGGGGCATTTTATGAGCAATAACGCACACAGGCAGTCGAAACATCACACCCAACCCTGCTACTTTGTAAGAAATGTCTTTTGAGTCCCCACAGACACATCACACTCCCCCCTTCCTGCCTACCTCGTAATGAATGTCTTTTAACTCCCCACGGACGAGCTCCTCCCCGGCCAGCTGGGACCATGCTGACAAGCAGCAGGGTTGTTTGATGAATGGAGAATGTTCAGTGAATACAGAGTCTTCAGAAAGGGGAGATGGCTCTCTCTCAAACCAGCGGCTAGAAAAATCTCTCTCTGAGCAAACCAAAGGTCCCTTGGTGGGTCGGGCGATTGTACAGACAAACGTGTTCCTAACAGTTTGTAGGTTCCTAATGGAACAG
>PVKZ01006559.1:0-33293 GCA_004027375.1 Macroglossus sobrinus | reverse complement strand
CCACGAAGCGGGCGCCACGGGCCCCACGTGCGAGGCCTTCGGGGGCCAGTGCCCCTGCCGTGCCCACGTCATTGGCCGAGACTGCTCCCGCTGTGCCACGGGCTACTGGGGCTTCCCCAGCTGCAGGCGTGAGTACCTCGGTACCTGCGATCACCGGCGAGGAGGGTGGCACCTGAACCCGGGGCGGCTTCCTGGTGGAGGGGGCGCACCGGGAAGCATGGGCAGTGGGTAGAACATTCTGGAGCCTGGTGGATCAATCCAGCTCTTCCCCTCTCCGTCTGTGGCACCTCGGGGAGCTTGTGGCTGAGGCCTTACGCGGTTCCCCAGAAGGGTTCAGGGACCGGATGGTTCCAGGAGGCTCGCCGCACCCCACGGGAGCTGCTGGGGTTGGCGTGTCCCTGGCCCTGCTCCCCGGGGCTGTGGTTGGGGAGCTCCGAACGGGGCCGAGGGTCCGCCAGCCCCCTGCCCGCTCCCCACAGCCTGCGACTGCGGCGGCCGCCTGTGTGACGAGCTGTCGGGCCAGTGCGTCTGCCCGCCCCGCACCGTGCTGCCCCAGTGCACCGTGTGCCAGCCCCAGACCTTCGGCTGCCACCCGCTGGTCGGCTGCGAGGAGTGCAGCTGCTCGGGGCCCGGCCTCCAGGAGCTCACGGACCCCACCTGCGACAAGGACAGCGGCCAGTGCAAGTGAGGGGCAGGAGCGGTGCCGCCAGGGCCTGGGCGGTCTGGGGTCCCGGGTTCGGCCGCGTCCTCTCCCTCAGTCCCGGGCGGCAGGGGGCCCCTCGCCGTCGTGCCCCACGTGAGGGGTCCAGATGGGGGGCCCAGCCGGTCCTGCACCCCCACAGGTGCAGACCCAACGTGGCCGGGCGCCGCTGCGACACCTGTGCCCCCGGCTTCCACGACTACCCCAGCTGCCGCCCCTGCGACTGCCACCAAGCCGGCTCTGCGCCCGGCGTGTGCGACCCCGCCACGGGCCAGTGCTACTGCAAGGTGGGGGGCCGGGGTCTCCGGGGGGCCGGGGCCGCTGCGCCCTGCCTCGCCCGCAGGTGGGCGGGGCTTCCCGGAAGCCCGGGGAGAGCTGGCCTGTCACCACGGAGGACAGCACGCGCCCCGACTGACCCGCCCTGCCCTCCCGACCCAGGAGAACGTGCAGGGCCCCCGGTGTGGCCAGTGCCGCCTCGGGACCTTCTCCCTGGACGCCGCCAACCCCAAGGGCTGCACCCGCTGCTTCTGCTTCGGCGCCACGGAGCGCTGCAGGAGCTCCACGCACACCCGCCAGGAGGTGCCGGGGCGGGGGGCCCGGGGAGGGCACGCCGCGCGCCCCCAGCGGGGTCTGGAACGCACTCGGGGCGCCCGCTGAGAGCCCTCTCGCCCGCCCGCAGCTCGTGGACATGCAGGGCTGGACGCTGCTGAGCGGAGACCGGCAGGTGGTGCCCCACGAGCTGCGGGCGGAGGCGCAGCTGCTGCACGCAGACCTGCGGCGGGCGCCCGACGCCCTCCCGGAGCTGTACTGGCAGGCCCCGCCCTCCTACCTGGGCGACCGGGTGAGCGGGCCCTGGGGAGGGCGCCCCGGTGCCCACATCCTCCACCGGCGGCTCTGGGCGCGCGGCCAGGGTCCGGCCGGGTCACGCTCCTCTGTCCGGCCCCCAGGTGTCCTCCTACGGCGGGACCCTCCACTACGAGCTGCACTCAGAGTCCCAGCGGGGGGACGTGTTCGTGCCCACAGAGAGCAGGCCGGACGTGGTGCTGCAGGTGGGTGACGGGCGGCTGCGGCCGGGCGGGTAGGGCCGGGCCCGGACGGCGGGCAGCCCGTGACCACGCGCACACCTGCCCCCCCCCAGGGCAACCAGATGAGCCTCATGTTCTTGGAGCCGGCGTACCCGATGCCCGGCCACGTGCACCGCAGGCGGCTGCAGCTGGTGGAGGTGAGTGGCGCTGGCCTGGGGCCCACGGGCCGCGCATGGCCCGCGAGGTCACAGGGGCCCCAGGGTGCCCTGCCCACTCCAGCACGGACTCATGCCACACTCGCCTTGCCACGCTCTCCCGGTTGCCGTGGGCGACTCACGAGCCGCTGGTCCCTGCTGTGAGCTGCCTGCTCGTGTCCCTGTCCCGTTGTCCTCAGACTCACGGTCCTCCTCATCTTCCTGGAGTTCTGTGTCGCTCTCGACACGTCCCCTCTGCTCCAGTGCAGAGAAGTGGCCGCCCGTCTGTCCCTCGCTTGTCCTCCTCTAAGGAGACTTCTGATGTTTTCACATTCAACGTGCTCCGATTCTCCAGTTTGTTGTCAGTGTGTTCTGTGGCACGTCTAGGAGAGCACCTGTCTCTCAGATCAGAGTGCCACTGGTGTCTCCTGTGCGAAGCGACCGGCTTCGTGTGCTGGCAGACGATTGTGTGCACCAACGTCTGTGCCGGGCTGAGGCGGGCAGCTAGCTGTGTGTGCCCCTCGCATACCGTTACCCGGGCAGCCCGCCCCCCCCCCCCCGCATACCGTGACCCAGGCAGCCCGCCCCACATGCAGTGACCCGGGCAGCGCCCCCCCCACACGCAGTGACCCGGTGGGTGCCCCTGTCCCCGGGAGGGGCCGGCCCGCCCCACCGAGCGCCCGCCTGGCCCCCAGGGGAACTTCCGGCATGTGGAGACGCACAGCGCCGTGTCCCGCGAGGAGCTCATGATGGTGCTGGCCGGCCTGGAGCAGCTGCACATCCGCGCCCTCTTCGCCACCATGTCCTCGGCCGTGTCCCTGCGCAGGGTGGCGCTGGAGGTGGCCAGCGAAGCAGGCGGGGGGCCTCCGGCCAGCAACGTGGAGCTGTGCATGTGCCCCGCCAACTACCTCGGGAACTCGTGCCAGGTGAGGCGGTGGGGGCAGCGCCAGGCCAGCAGGCTGTGCCCCAGTGGTCATCCTGCTCCCCTCCCACCCCCGCACTCGCCAGTCTCCCAGCAGTGCCCATCGCTGCCCTCCACCCCGTCTCTGCCTCACCCTGCCCATCCATCCCTGCCTTCCCACCCCTACCTGCGGCTGAGCCAGCCGCGTGCTCACCAGCCTGCCAGTCCACTGTCCATCTCCCTCCGGCCCTTTATCCATTCACCGTCCGACCAGCCCCTGCCCACGGGTTCACCCCATCCGAGTCCCTGTTCCCTCACCTGCTGCGTAGGGGCCCGCCCGCCCCCTGCCCGGGTCCGCCCTGCAGTGCTGGCCCCGCCCCCTGCCCGGGTCTGACAGGTGATGCCGGCCCCGCCCCTCCCCTGCCCGGGTCCGCCCTTTGGTGCTGGCCCCGCCCCCTGCCTGGGTCTGACAGGTGATGCCGGCCCCGCCCCTCCCCTGCCCGGGTCCGCCCTGCAGTGCTGGCCCCGCCCCTGCCCGGGTCTGACAGGTGATGCCGGCCCCGCCCCTCCCCTGAACGGGTCCGCCCGGTGACGCTGGCCCCGCCCCCGCCCCTCCCCCAGGACTGTGCCCCCGGCTACTACCGGGACGTCAAAGGTCCCTTTTTGGGTCGCTGCGTCCCCTGTCAGTGTCACGGCCACTCAGACCGCTGTCTCCCTGGCTCGGGCGTCTGCGTGGTGAGTGGGGCCCGATGGAGGACAGCAGCCGCCTGCGGCACACGGGGGTTTGCGGGTGGGGGAACGAGAGGCCTCGGGGCAGTAGTGACACACGCTGATGCCCGGGGGCGGGATGCGCCCGGCAGGGCTCCGGCTGGCTGCGGTGCAATCCCCAGTGGGAGCTGATATCACCCTCGGGTGGGAAGCGGGGCCCCCACCATCAGCGCCGACCTGTGTCCTCGCCCCCCAGGGCTGCCAGCACAGCACGGAGGGTGACCACTGTGAGCGCTGCCAGGCCGGCTTCGTGCGCAGTGGGTCCGAGGACCCCGCAGCGCCCTGTGTCAGCTGCCCCTGTCCGCTGGCCGCGCCTTCCAACAAGTAAGAGGCTGGGTCAGCACTGACCGCTGCGGGGGCTGGGGCGGCGGGGGCGGGCCCACGAGGACGGGCCCCCAGCTCCTGGAGTCTGGCCCGCGTGAGCACGCGGACCGCTCGTGGGGGTGCGTGACAACCGCCTGTTCCCGCAGCTTCGCCATGGGCTGCGTTTCTCGAGGTGGCCGCACCCAGTGTCTCTGCAAACCCGGCTACGCGGGGACGTCCTGCGAGCGGTGAGTGGCAGGGCGGGCGTGAGCGCAGCACCGGATGCTGACCACGCCCCCGCCCCAGGTGCGCGCCCACAGAGGCCGCTGACCCCGCCCTCGCCCCAGGTGCGCGCCCACAGAGGCCGCTGACCCCGCCCTCGCCCCAGGTGCGCGCCCACAGAGGCCGCTGACCCCGCCCTCGCCCCAGGTGCGCGCCCACGGGGGCCGCTGACCCCGCCCTCGCCCCAGGTGCGCGCACACAGGGGCCGCTGACCCCGCCCTCGCCCCAGGTGCGCGCACACAGAGGCCGCTGACCCCGCCCTCGCCCCAGGTGCGCGCCTGGCTTTTTCGGGAACCCGCTGGTGCTGGGCAGCTCGTGCCAGCCCTGCGACTGCAGCGGCAACGGCGACCCCAACCTGCTGTTCAAGGACTGCGACCCGCTGACGGGCGCCTGCCGCGGCTGCCTGCGCAACACCGCCGGGCCCCGCTGCGAGATCTGCGCCCCCGGCTTCTACGGAGACGCGCTGCTGCCGGGCAACTGCTCCCGTACGCCCGGGGCGGCCTGTGCCCGCGGAGGGGCGGCCTGTGCCCGGGGGCGGGGCGGCCTGTGCCCGGGGCGGGGCGGCCTGTGCCCGGGGAGGGGCGGCCTGTGCCCGGGGAGGCGCGGCCTGTGCCCGGGGAGGGGCGGCCTGTGCGGGCCCGCGGTCTGTGCTGGCCCCGCGGGAAGGGGCCGCCAGGCCACGACCCCCTAGGACAGGCCCGGGGACACTTTGGGGCTGGCACGTACTGAGTGCGGTCCCTTCGCTGGTGTGAGCCGCCGGGAAGGGGAGAGCAGGATGGAACAGTGAGCCGGCAGCGGTGGTCTGGGGCGGGGGCGGGGCTGTTGTCACAGCCCCACCTTCTGCAGGGTGTGACTGCTCCCCCTGTGGGACGGAGACCTGTGACCCCCGTAGTGGGCGCTGCCTGTGCAAGGCGGGTGTGACGGGGCCTCGCTGTGACCGCTGCCAGGTAGGGCCGCCTGGGAGGGCGGCGCTGGGTGTGCAGAGCTGGAGGGACAGGGCCTGTGGTGGAGGGAGGGGGGACACGGGTCCCAGGCCTGGGCAGCGCTGTGACACTGTGCCCGACCACAGGACGGACACTTTGGCTTCGAGAGCTGTGGCGGCTGCCAACCGTGCGCCTGTGGACCAGCGGCGGAGGGCTCCGAATGCCACCCCCAGAGCGGGCAGTGCGGCTGCCGGCCGGGGACCGCGGGGCTGCAGTGCCGGGAGTGCGCCCCTGGCCACTGGGGGCTCCCCGAGCAGGGCTGCAGGCGTGAGTGTGACCCAGTGGGCACCACGGGGAGGCAAACACCCCAGGGCATGGGGCCAGCCGCTCACCCCGTCCTCCCACGCCCCCCCCCAGGCTGCCAGTGCCAGGGAGGCCCCTGTGACCTGCACACGGGCCGCTGCACCTGCCCCCCGGGGCTCAGCGGGGAGCGCTGTGACACCTGCAGCCAGCAGCACCAGGTGCCCGTGCCGGGCGGGCCTGGGCGCCCGGGAGTGCACTGCGAAGGTACGTCCCGGCAGCCCCCCGCCCTTCCCGGCCCCCCCGTCTTGCCCCAGCCCTGCTCGGGGTACAGGTCCCAGCGCCCCACTGACCTGCGACCCCGCGGCCAGCCTGGACTCCCAGGGGAGTCCCCGGCCCGGCCCTCCCTCTCAGTTCTCCCCAGACCCGACGCCTACCCTGGGCCCCTGTGCTGAGTCCCCCAGCCTGTCCCCGTCCGCCTAGCCCGGGTCCCGCCGTGCTCGTCCCGCCGTGCTCACCCCGCCCCCGCGCTGACGCGCCCGCGCTGCCCACAGTGTGTGACCACTGCGTGGTGGTGCTCCTGGACGACCTGGAGCGGGTGGGCGCCCTCCTGCCCGCCATCCGGGACCAGCTGCGCGACGCCAGCTCCAGCACCGCGGCCTGGGCCAGGCTGCACGGCCTGAACGCCTCCATCGCAGACCTGAAGGTACCGGCGCCCCGCGGCCTGCTCCCCGCCGCCCGCCCCCCCCCCCGGGGGCAGGCGCTCACCGCGCCCTCCCCTCACCTCCCTCAGGGCCAGCTCCGGGGCCCTCCAGGCCCCCGCCACCAGCCCGAGCAGCAGCTGGGGACGCTGGAGGGACAGAGCGCAAGCCTCGAACAGGACGTGCAGCGGCTGGACCGCCAGGCAGGACCCCCAACACCCGCCTCCTGAGACCCCTCCCCCAGCGGCCCGTCCCCTCCGGGCGCCCCTCCTGGAGGCCCCATCCGTGGGCCTCCCACCACCCACTGTCACTCCTGACCCTCCGCTCAGGCCCAGGGACCCTCCCCAAGCCCCCAACCTTTCCCACTCCCCCCCCCCCCCAGCCAGCAGGGGCTGTGGGCTGATGGGGTGCTGTGTCCACAGGCCACGGGGGCCCGGGCCCAGGCCGGCCGGCTGGTGGACAGCACGGAGGCCACCCTGGGCCGGGCACAGACGCTGCTGCGGGCCATCCAGGCTGTGGAGCAGTCCCTAAGCGGTAGGAGCCGGCCTGGCCGGGGGGGAGTGGGCGGGGGGAGCAGGAGTGACGTTTGGCGCGGGGATGTTGCCTCGGTCGACGGGTCAGCAGGGCAGAGTTAGGGAAGGACGAGGCGGCCAGGGTGGCTGGAGCGAGTAGGGGGGTGGACTCTGCAACACTCACAGTGCCCCCTTTGGGACCCTGCTTTCCTGGGGAACTCGCTGGTCTGATCCTTAATTAAAAACGGAACCGTGTCACCCAGAAGAGATCTCGGGGTGTCTGGTCTGGGTCAGGGGTTGGGGAAGAAATGGAATTTCACAACTAAGCGCTAGACCAGAGGGGTTGGCCAGGCGAGGAGGCCAAGGCGGTAGGCCGAGCAGCCGGGCGGCAGGCTGTGGTGGGGGGCTGTGGGTGGTGAGGGGTGTCGGCGGAGAGGGCCAGGCGGCCTGGACCGGAGCACAGCCGAGGCCCGGAGCCAGGAGCTCGGGGAGAGCCCGGGCGATACTGAGGATGGTCGGGGTGTCCAGCCTGCAAGCTTGCGGGCCGGCGTCCGCCCCGGGCTTGACCGCCTCCTTCTCTAACCCCGAAGAGCTGGCGCTCCAGACCGACCGCCTGTCGCCAGCGAACGCCTCGGTTCCCTCGGGCGAGCAGCTGCGCGGGACGCTGGCCCAGGCGGAGCGACTGCTCGGGGAGATGCGGGCCCGCGACCTGGGCGCCCCGCGGGCCACGGCCGCGGCCGAGCTGGACGAGGCCCAGAGACGTGAGTGTGTGGCCGCGGGGGCGGGCGAGGGCGCGGCCAGGGGCCCCGGGGCTGAGGTCGGCGTGCACTGGCGTCACGTCAGCTCGTGGGGGCAGATGGGGGCCTGGTGGGTGGCACTGGAATCACTGCCCCAGTGACCGTGGCCGTACCGGGTCTCGGCCAGTGCTGGCCCGCGTGCAGGAGCAGCTGACCAGCCGCTGGGAGGGGAACCAGGCGCTGGCCGCCCACACCCGAGACCAGCTGGCCCGGCACGAGGCCGGCCTCATGGACCTGCGAGAGGCCCTGAACCGGGCAGTGGGCACCACGCGGGAGGCCGAGGAGCTGAACAGCAGCAACCAGGAGCGCCTGGAGGAGGCGCTGGTGAGGGCGCCGCCCTGCCCTGCCCACCGCCCGCCCCACCCACCTCCCCACCCCGCCCCCCGCCCCTCCTGTCCCCGTCCCCCTGCCACCCTGCTCACTCCTCGTCGCCTCCAGCACCGCAAGCAGGAGCTGACCCAGGACAATGCCACGGTGAGGGCCACCCTGCAGGCTGCCAGTGACAGCCTGGCCTCGGTCTCGAAGTTCCTGCAGGACCTGGAGCAGGCCAGGGAGGTGAGTGAGCGCGTCTCCTCCGGAGTGGACACAGCTTTGCGCGCAGAGCGTGGCCCCTGGGGTCCCGGGCGTGGGAGGCGAGCGAGGGGTCGGGACGGGGGTCCCACCTGGGCCCTTCCGCCCCAGGAGTCCGAGCGCCTCGCCGCCGGCCTGGACGGGGCCCAGACGCCGCTGCTGGAGAAGATGCGTGCCTTCTTCCCGGCCGGCGGGAAGCTGGACCTGGTGGAGGCCGCCGAGGCCCACGCGTGGCGGCTGGACCAGCTGGCCCACAACCTGTCCAGGTGCGGGCCCCAGGAGGGGTACCCCGGGACGCAGCCCAGGTCCCCGCCAGGCAGCCGAGGCTGCGAGGGGGCAGCTTGCTTGGGGGGGGGGGCGTCCCCAGAAGAGAAGCCATTGTCCCCACAGGGGCCGGGCAGGAAGGGGCAGGAGGGTGGGCCGCCGTGATGGCGGGAGGCCCGCGTGCTGGGCTGGAGCCGTGCAGGCCCCGCTCACACTGCCCGGGGCCCTCCCCGCCTCCCCCACAGCATCATCCGCGGAGTCAACCAGGACCGCTTCATCCAGCGGGCCATCGAGGCCGCCAACGCCTACAGCAGCATCCTGAGGGCCGTGCAGGCCGCCGAGGCGGCCGCGGGCCAGGCCCTGCAGCAGGCCAGCCACGCGTGGGCGGTGAGGCCCCGGCACTCCCCGCAGCCCCTGCCCGCGCCCCTGCCCGCCCCGGCTCCCGTCGGGTGGGTGCGACCGCTGGCCTGTCCCCGTGTCCGCAGACCGTGGTGCAGCGGGGCCTGGGGCCGCGGGCCAGGGAGCTGCGGGCCAACAGCAGCGGGCTGGGGGAAGCCGCCCTCCGGGAGCAGCGGACGCTGGACCGCGGTGAGTGCCGCCTCCGCCCGCGTGCCCGGGCTCCGCGCAGTGCGTGGGGGCTTGGGGGGGCTGTGGCACGTCAGGGCGGTGGCTGCCCTGTGTGGGAACCCTGCTCCCCGCTGGCTCGGCGTGTCCGCCCTGCGCCCTGCCGAGGCCACCGTCCCCCTGACTGCAAGGGGTCCAGGGGCCAGCTGACGGTGTCCTGCTGTCCTGGCTGGAGGACTGTCGGGTGAGGAAGGGCCGGTGGGGCGCGGGGGCCCCCCGCTGCTACAACGTGGGCAATGACTCGGCCTTTCTGAGCCGTGGACACTTTGTCCGTGGAACGGGGATGATCACGCTCTGCTGTGGGACCGGGAGGGGACCCGGAGACACGCGGTTCCCCGGCACCTCCCCCGAGGCGAGGGTCCCCGTGCCGGGTGTCCCCGCCTGCCTGTGTGCGTGTCGACCCCGGGCCCTGCTGGTCAGCAAGGCCACAGTGGGCCGGCCCGCGGGGCGGGGACTCCCGGGCTGAGGCTGCTTCCCCCGCAGTGCGGGCCACCCTTCAGGACGTGGGGTCCCAGCTCCGCGACGCCCAGGCCGAGAAGGAGCAGCTGGCAGCCCGGATCCAGCAGGTGCAGGCCATGCTGGCCATGGACACAGGTGGGCCGGTCTCCTCCCTGCCCTCCCCCTCAAAGCCTGTCCCCAGAGGGGAACAGGCACCTGCCCCACCTGGGCATCACTCTGGCCAGCCTCGTCCGTTAGAGCTCTGTGATAAGAGACACATCCCCGCCTGTGTCGCCCAGAACGGTGACCAGGGCAGCTGAGGGACGTCCCATAGCAGGCGGCCTGGGCCCTAGGGACCCGCCTCTGGTTGGGAGACACACAGCCAACCAGCCCTGAGCAGCAAGGGACGGAAGGGCAAGTGCTTTGGAGAAAGTTATGCGAGCGAGGGCGCAGGGACGTGTGTGGCAGGGACGTGGGGGGGCACGGTTGGTAGGCAGGCTTGAAGGTGGATGTGGGGTAAGGGGGTGGCGGAGCCTAGAGCCAGGAGGCGGCCTCGGGCGAGCCTGGGGAGCAGAGGAGCTAGGCGTCTGACCACTTGAGCATAGGACGTCACCGCGAGCAGGGCCCCGGGAGTGGCATGGTGCCCGGGGTGACGGGTTGGAGCTGACTTGGGGGGACATCAGGGTGACCTACTCTAGTCCAGGAGGCTGGCACGGGAGAAGCCATCTGGCGGGGGGTGGGGGGTGGGGGTTCTCGTGTGATCCACGGGGGTCAGCATCCCTGCTGCGGGTCCTGCTGGGGTGGGGGGACTTGGGGGTCTCCCAGACGGGAGATGAGGCCAGAGTGGTCTTCGTGCGACCCCCGCCAGACGAGACGAGCAAGAAGATCGCTCACGCCAAGGCCGTGGCCGCCGAGGCGCAGGACAGAGCCGCCCGTGTGCAGGCCCGCCTCCGGGACATGCAGAGAGACCTGGAGCGGTGGCAGGGCCAGTACGGCGGGCTGCGGAGCCAGGACCTGGGCCAGGCGGTGCTCGACGCGGGCCGCTCAGGTGGGCTCCCGACCCCGGCGCCGCGGACGGGGGCTGGGCCGGGCTGGGGGGGGGGTGAGTGCTCAGGGCCTCCCCCTGCTCCCCTCCCCGCAGTGTCTAGCCTGGAGAAGACGCTGCCGCAGCTGCTGGCCAAGCTGCACCGGCTGGAGAACCGGGGGGCGCACAATGCCAGCCTGGCGCTGTCAGCCAGCATCAGCCGCGTGCGGGGGCTCATCGCCGAGGCCCGCGGGGCGGCCAGCAAGGTGGGCCGGAGCGCCGGGGGGCGGGGGCGGGGCCGCTGGCAGGGCAGGCGCGGAATGCTGACAGGCTGTGCACCTCACGCAGGTCAAGGTGTCCATGAAGTTCAGCGGGCGCTCGGGGGTGCAGCTGCGTGCCCCTCGCGACCTCAGCGACCTCGCCGCCTACACGGCCCTCAAGTTCTATCTCCAGAGCCCCAACCCGACGCCCGGCGAGGTCGCTGGGGATCAGTTCGTGCTGTACATGGGCAGCCGCAAGGTACCGGGCGAGCTCGGCGTGCCGGGCGGAGCGGGGCGCCCGGGGGGAGCCGGCGGGTCCTGCTGGGTCCCTGTCCTGCTGAGTGTCCCCACCCCCCCAGGCCACTGGTGACTACATGGGTGTGGCTCTGCGAGACCAGAAGGTGCACTGGGTGTACCGCCTGGGAGGGGCGGGGCCCACGACCCTCAGCATTGACGAGGACATCGGGGAGCAGTTCGCAGCCGTCAGCATTGACAGGTGGGAGGCCTGCCCCCCTGCCGTGCTGTCCCCCACTGGCTGGGTTGCGTGCCCGCTCCGAACCCTGGGCCTCCGCCCGCAGGACCCTGCAGTTCGGCCACATGTCTGTCACGGTGGAGAAGCAGATGATCCACGAGACCAAGGGTGACACAGTGGCCCCTGGGGCCGAGGGCCTGCTCAACCTGCAGCCCGACGACTTTGTCTTCTACGTGGGCTGTCACCCCAGGAACTTCACGGTGAGCCTGGCCCGGCCCAGGCACGCGGCCGTGCCCCGCACGCTCGTCCCAGCACGTCCTGCTGGGCGCCTGGCTGCAGTCTGCCCCGCTGCGCCCTGGCTGCAGTCTGACCCTGCGCTGTGCCCACAGCCCCCGGAGCCCCTCCGCTTCCCCTGCTACCGGGGCTGCATTGAGATGGACACGCTCAACGAGGAGGTCATCAGCCTCTACAACTTTGAGAGGACCTTCCAGCTCAACACCGCCGCGGATAAGCCTTGTGCCCGGTACGTGCGGCCTGGGGGCCCCCTCGCCCCGACGCGGCCCACCCTCTGCTGACCCCACGGCCTCTGACCCGCAGCTCCAAGTCGACCGGAGACCCGTGGCTCACTGACGGCTCGTACCTGGACGGCTCTGGCTTCGCCCGCATCGGCGTGGAGAGACAGATGGGCACCACCAAGCGCTTCGAAATGGAGATGCGGCTGGTGTCGTCCCATGGCATCATCTTCTTCCTGCAGCACGAGGCAGGCCCGCCCTGCTGACCCCGCCCCTGACGCCTGGCCCTGCTGACCCCGCCCCCTGACAGCCCGCCCTGCTGACCCCGCCCCCTGATGGCCCCGCCCCTTACTCAAGCCCTGCTGGCCCCGCCCATGACTCCCCCTGACGGCCCCGCCCCTGTCTCAGGCCCCTGACGGCCCGCCCTCCTGACTCCGCCCCCTGACAACCCGCCCTCCTGACTCCGCCCCCTGACAACCCGCCCTACTGACTCCGCCCCCTGACGGCCCCGCAGACTCCTCCCCTGCTGACCCCGCCCCCTGACAGCCCGCCCTGCTGACCCCGCCCCTGATCACGCCCTCCTGACTCTGCTCCCTTATGCCCCGCCCCGTGGTGACTCCGCCCCCTCCGCAGGACCAGTTCCTGTGCCTGGCCGTCCTGGAAGGCAACCTCCAGCTCTTCTATGACTTTGGTGCGGGCCTGGAGAAGGCTGTCCCGCTGCAGACCCCGCCGCCCCTGACCGCGGCCAGCAAGGCGGTAAGGCGGTAAGGAGGGGGGGCGGCGCGGGTCGTAGGGGACGCGGTTGGGCCTGAAGCCCCCCACGTCTCGCCCTCCAGATCCAGGTGTTTCTGCTGGGGGGCAACCGCAAGCGCGTGCTGGTGCGGGTGGAGAGGGCCACCGTGTTCAGCAAGGAGCAGGAGAACGTGCTGGAGCTGGCGGATGCCTACTACCTGGGGGGCGTGCCGCCGGACCAGCTGCCCGCGAGGTGAGCATGCGCAGCGCGCGCAGGGCGGGGCGGGCTTCTCCCCGGGCCCATCCCCCGCTCCCCGGTGCGGCTCTCCCCACCACACCCGCTTGTCCCGCAGCCTGCGGCGGCTCTTCCCCTCCGGAGGCTCGGTGCGGGGCTGCGTCAAGGGCATCAAAGCTCTGGGCAAGTACGTGGATCTCAAACGGCTGAACACCACGGGCATCAGCGCGGGCTGCACGGCCGACTTGCTGGTGAGCCCCGGCCCTCCCTGCCCGGCCGGCAGCGCGCGCTCCCTCCGGCGGCTGGGCCCTCACAGCCGCTGTCCCCGCTGTCCCCGTAGGTGGGACGGAGCGTGACCTTCCACGGCCACGGCTTCCTGCTCCTGGAGCTTTCCGGCGTCCCGCCTCTCGGCGGCAACGTCTACTCCGGCTTCGGCTTCCGCAGCACGCAGGACAGCGGCCTGCTCTACCGGCGATCGTCACCGGTGTGTCGCCCCGCCCTTCACCTGGGGGCCCCTCTCTCCCTGCGCCTGAGCGTCGTCCAGCCCTCCCGAGTCTGCCTGCCCGCCCGCTCCTCCCGCGCCTGCGTCCCTGTGTCCCCCTCTGATCCGCAGGCCTCCCGGCAGTGGGGGCTCGGGGGGGCTGGGGAGGGCGAGTCTGACCCGGCCACTGTCCCCAGGATGGGCCGTGCGAGGCGTTCCTGCAGCAGGGCCGCGTGACACTCCGGTTTGCGAGGACCGAGGTGAAATCTCTCAAGAGCTTCGCCGATGGCGCCCCCCATTACGTCACTTTCTACAGCAACGCCACGGGGTGAGCCGGGGGGGCGGGGGCTGGGGGCGGGGTCCGGGGGGCAGCCCGTGGCAGGCCGGCGGGTCGGGCTGGCGGGACACTGCTGTCCCCGCAGGGTCTGGCTGTACGTGGACGACCAGTTCCAGCACATGAAGGCCCACCAGGGCCCACGGCTCAGGCCGCAGCCGCAGCCCGAGACGCTCCTCCTGGGGGGCTTGCCTGAGCCCGACACCCTGCGCAACCTCAGCGGCTGCGTCAGCAACGTGTTCGTGCAGCGGTGAGCGGCGTGGGGGTGGGGGCGGGGGCGGGGGCGGCGCTGCCCGGCCCGCCCCGCCCAGCGCCTGCAGCTGCTGACGCCCTCCACAGGCTCCTGGGGCCGCAGCGCGTGCTGGACCTCAGGCAGGACGTGGGCAGCGTCAACGTGAGCTCGGGCTGCGCCCTGGCGCCCGGCACCCCGACGCCAGCGCAGGCTCCCCGAGGCCTGCGGGCTGCGGCTCGGAAGGTGGGTGCCAGGGGGGCGGTGTGCCGACGGAGCTCGGGTGGGCACGAGGCAGCCTGAGCATCCCTGCGCCCCCATCTGACCCGCAGGCCTCCCGGCACAGCCGGCAGTCCACCCAGGACCCTGCCTGCACCCCGCTCCGGCCCCTCAGGACCGTCCGAGATGCCTACCAGTTTGGGGGGCCCGTGTCCAGTTTCCTGGAGTTTGCAGGCGTCCCGGCGTCCCCAGGGGATGGGTAAGGCCGGGCCAGCGGGCGGGGTGGGTGGAGGCGGCCCGGCCGCCCACGCTGACACCCCTGCTCGGCTTCTAGGTCCCACTTCTCGATGCTCGTCCGCCCTCGCACCCCCCGAGGACTCCTGCTCCTTGCGGTCCCCCTCAGGGCTGACAGCCCCTCCCTGGCTCTCTCCCTGAGCCACCGATACGTTGTCGTCCAGACAGAAGGCCCTGGGCCCCAGCTCCGTGTCAAGAGCCGCCAGCGCTTACGGGCTGGCCAGTGGCACAAGGTAAGGGGCCGAGGGCGGGCACGGGGTGGGGGGGCCCTGGGAGCCTCCGTGACGCATCTTTCCCGCCCCCAGGTGGCCGTGCGGTGGGAGAAGACTCGGGTCCAGCTGCGGTTGGACGGGGTCCAGGTCCTCGGCCAGAGCGAGCCCGGCCCGCAGCACCAGGGGGCGGAGGGCCCCCGGCCCCACACTCTCTTCGTGGGGGGCCTTCCCAGCAGCGGCCACAGGCCCAAGCTCCCGGTGAGAACCCCTCGTCCCAGCTTCCCTACCCTGTCCCCAGCACCCCTGGGACCTGACCCTGTGTCCTCCCCCACAGGTGGCCGTCAGCAGCTCCTGGTTCAGCGGCTGTGTGAAGAGGCTGGAGCTGGACGGCCAGCCCCTGAGGGCCCCCACCCGAGTGGAGGGCGTCACGCCCTGCCTGTCAGTCCCCATGGAGAGGGGCCTGTTCTTCGCAGGCAGCGGGGGAGCCATCACTATAGGTGTGCCTGCCGCCCGGGAGGGAGCAGCAGGGAGGGGCCCGGGGCTTGGGCCCTGCCGCTCACAGCCCCTCCCCGCAGACACCCTGACGGCCACCCTGCCTAACGTCAGCCTGGAGCTGGAGGTGCGGCCCCAGACAGCCACCGGTCTCATCCTCCACCTGGGCCAGCCCCACGCACCCCCCTACCTGCAGCTGCAGGTGCTGGAGAAGCAGGTAAGCAGGTGGGGGCTGGTCGCAGGGCAGGGTTGGGATGGGCAGGGCCCTTCTGATGCCCCGCCCCGCCCCCCATGCCAGGTCCTGCTGTGGGCGGACGACGGTGCGGGCAAGTTCTCGGCGTTGGTAACTCTCTCCAAGGCGCTGTGCAATGGTCAGTGGCACCAGCTGGCAGGTGAGCCGGGCCCCTGCTCACGGTCAGCCGTTCCTGGCAGCCCCACCCACCCCTGCGTCTGTGGAGTGCCTGAGAGACGGGGGAGGGGGCAGCTTTGGGCCCTCGGGCGGGGGACCTCTGGCCAAGCAACGGGGCAGAGTCCCTGGCACTGGTGAGAGGCCCCGCCCAGCCTGGTCACCAGAGCCCATGTCCCACAGTGATCAAGAGTGGGAACGTTCTCCGGCTAGTGGTGGACTCACAGAGCAACCAGACCTTGGGGCCCACGCCGGTGACCTCAGCCTACACCCTGCTGCCTTTGCACCTCGGGGGCCTGCCCGGTGAGTGTGGCCTCAGCCCAGAGGGAGAGCCGCCCCTCAGGGACTGGGAACGGGGGTCACCCTGCTCTCACCCCACTCTCCTGGGGGGGGCCAGCTGGAAGCTGGTCTCGGCTCCAGCCCCTCTCTTCCTCTTCCCGTGCACCCCCAGAACCCACGGACACACGGCCTGGGCACCCCACCCTGACGCACCCCTGGTCCCCCGTCTACCGCGGCTGCATGAGGAACCTGGTGGTGAACTGGTCCCCCGTCACACTGCCCGCCTCCGCGGCCGTGCACGGCGCAGTGGGAGCGAGTGGCTGTCCAGCTGCGTAGCGCGGCTGCCCCTCCAGGCCCCCAGACCCAGAGCCCCTCACACAGCTGACACCCCCCTCGGCCCGTCCCACAGGGGAAGTGTGTGTGTGTGTCTCGACTTTAGCTTCTGCAGGTGGTCTCATTTCTGGAAATGGTTTGTTGTGTCTGACTTTCTAAATGAAAGGGTAAAATACCTTTCATTTAGAAAGTGGGTTTTTTATACTTTTCATCCCTTTCACCAATTTTTAATATTTGGAGAAAACTATAAAGCAGTGGCTCGTAAAGACAGAATTAAAGAGGAACTTGCCTAACTGAGTGTGGCCTCTGACCCGGCGGACAGACGCGCCGCTGAGCTAGGGGTGCGCGGGGCTGGCGCAACTCCCGGGCACAGGGAGACCAGAGTTTGCAGATTGAAGAAAAGACGTTTATTAGGGTGCAACAGGAAAGAGGGTGTGTGACGGGCGGTGTCCATCACACAGCCAAGGACCCCGCCCTGGAAACGCCGGCAAATAACTTAATCTAAGCTCATGTCCTCCTCCTCGTCCTTCTTGTCCTTCCCGTCGCCCTCCTTCGGCTCCGACCGGGCGCTGTTCTGCATCGCTTTGGCAAACGCCTCCACATCTACAATGCAGGGGGCGGCATGAGGTGGCCTGGCCGGGCCCGGCCCGGCTGCTGACACCAGGCCGTGGGGACAGCCGGCCGTGCGCTCTGCAAACGGGGGGGGGGGGGGCTGTCCCTCCGACTCCCAGAGGGAAGCCATGCCCAGCGGCGGGCGCAGCAGCCGGTACTCACCACCCTTGTTGGCGGCCTCCACGGCCTCTGCCGGCAGCCCGAACTGGCACATGAGGGGGCCCAGCTGCCCCGAGGCCAGGGCCGCACTGAACATGCCCAGGGCCTGCGAGGGAGAGCCAGGGCCTGAGCGGGCGCAGGGCCTGGAGGTGACGGGGCGCCGCGCTGAGAGCGGGCAGAGCACACCCTGCCCTGAGCGCACGCGGCTACCTGCTGGAACTGGGGGGAGGTCAGCGTGTTCTGGATCTCGTCGGCGGTCTGCGGCAGCGACTCCCCTGAGGGCAGGTAAGGCAGCAGGCGCTCCTGCACGTCCGCGTTGGCCAGGATGGGCGCCATGATCTCGGGCGTCAGGACGCTCGCCAGGTCGACTGGGGCACGAGCACAGCGTGAGCGGCTCGACCCGGACACGCACGCGCAGGGCGGGGCACAACCCGGGGACGGGCCCCAGCACGCCTCGCACGGCCCGTGGGTGAGCAGGGGGGACGCAGGCACCTCCCCCCCCCCCCCACCGGCCGGGCGCCGAGGAGCACATGTCACCTTGCTGGCCGCCTCCGGGCCCGGCCGGCACGTTCATGGTGGCCAGGATGCTCTGGAGGTCGCTCAGCTGGATGGGCTGGGTCGGGCTGGCTGCGGTGCTGGTCCCGTTGCCCGGACTGGGCGCGGGGCTCGGGCTGCTGGCCGAGGCAGCCGCTGGAGCGGAGGGGGCCGGGGTGGCGCGGGCGGAGGAGGCCGTGGAGGATGGGGTGGCGGCTGCCGACTGGCTCCGGGAGCTGGGGAGAGCAGGGGGAGCTGGACGACCGCAGGCCCGTAAGGCGCCATGACACGTCGGTCCTGCCGGCACGTGGGGAGAGCCGGGGCCCCCTGCCCCCCGCAGAGGCGACAGCGCGGGGCACCCGGGCCGCGCGGCTCACCTGGATGACGAGCTGCTCGCCGGAGGCCCTCCGCTCCCCAGCAAGCTGGCCAGGCCCGGCCCGGTAAGGGCCCCCAGCCCGCCTGCGGCAGCAAGGACACGCGAGAGCAGACGTCAGGGGCGCCCAACGCCCCGCACTGAAGCCGGGACGGGGGGCTGGTGACCCCAAGGGCCCGGGGGGAGTGGCGGAGGGGACACGACTGCCCAGGTGTAGTGTTCCAGGGGCTGAGTCCGTCAGCTCAGACACTCTGTGCCCCCTCACACTGGGGTTCGAGGCAGCAGCAGCACAAATCGGGGGCGCAGGCGCGAGCGCTCCCAGCCATCCCAGACGCGCGCCCACCGACCCCACTGCCCGCGGGGAAGCGGGGCCCGGGCAGGAGCCCGGGGCTCATGTCCTCAGGCCCCCTCCTCGGCCAGCTGTGCCCCCCGAAGCAAGCAGCCGGGTCCCCAATGGGGACCTTGGGAGGGGGCACAGGGGGCACGGTGACACCACACGGCCAGCTAGCGGCTGGCAGGAAACGGAGGGCGAGGCCCGGGCCGCACGCGTTACCGAGGCCTCCCAGGCCGGCGGGTCCGATGAGCTGCATGAGCTGGCTGTGGCTCATGTTCCCCAGCAGGCTCTGCAGGCCGCCCTCGCCTGCAAGACAGACAGACGGCGCTCAGGGCCGGCCGCGGCCCCGCCCGCCCGGGCCCGGCCCTGCCTGGCGCATGGGGATGGGGGGGGACCGTCCGGGAACCAGAGAGAGGCCTGGCCCAGACTCCTGTCTGCACTTCCAACAGCCCGGCCTGCGCCACCGCGGTCCACGCCACCACCGCGCTCGGCCCTCGCCGCGCACCGGGGGGAGGGCAGGCAAGCATACCGCCCAGTGCCGAGAGCTCGTGGCCGCCGCTCCCACTCGCCCCCAGCGCGCCGGGCATCGGGGGGTTGTTCAGGTACTCGTTGACCTTCCGGCAGTGCTCCTCGTCCTGGTCTGTCTTGGGCTCCTGCGGGCAGCGCACGGCACCGGTCACAGCTGAGCGGCCCCCTGACCACTGCTCTGGCTCCCACAGGAGAAACCTGAGGCTCGGAGAGCTGAGGTCCCCTGTCCCTGGTCACACAGCGCCAGGGAGGGGACGCGGCTGAGGTCCCCGGCCCCTAGTCAGATAGCACCAGGGAGAGGACGTGGCTGAGGTCACCAGCCCCTGGTACACAGCACCAGGGAGAGGACACAACTGAGGTCACCTGTCCCTGGTGACACAGCGCCAGGGAGAGGACGCAGCAGTCCCCGCGATCGCCCATCAAACGAGGGGAGACGAAAGCATTAAGAGCCCCCAGCTCGCCCGGGCAATATGGCCCACCCTGCGGGAGGGGCTCCCCACACGGCCGGCCGTGACCATGAGTCCCTCCTTCAAAGAAACGGCCGTCGTCAGAGCACTGCCACGGACTGGCACGGCCCACAGCCCCTTGGGTGACTGTGGTCATGGGCCCCTAGGTGACTTGGAGGTCGTCGGGCAGTGTCGCCCTGTCAGCACCCCAGGCTCCTTTGTCCAACACTCACGGAGCACGTGCTGTGGGCCTACAGGGTACTGGGGACATGGGGGACAACACAGACACAGTCCCCAGCCACGGGGCAGAGGCTCAGCCGTCACAGGAACGGCACTGGGCAGAGCAAAGGCAGCGCAGGGGGAGGACGGGCAGCTCGCGGAGCAACACAGCCACCGGGGGACCGGGCCCCGCCAGTGGCTGTGAGTAAAGTGTTATCGGCGCCCAGCTGCGCCCATACGTGTCCCCGCTGGCCACGGCCACGCTCACGCTCCTCCGGCACAACGAGCAGCTGCAGCACGAGCCGTGTGGCCCACCACAAAGGAAGCCTTCCTGTCAGCTCTGGGAGGTGCTGGGGGAGGGGGGCCAGGAAGGAACATGGTGGCACCTGTAACAACTGCAAACGCACACATGTGCCAGCGCACGAAGAATCCACTTCCGGATTTCAACGGACAGACCACACACGTCAAGTCACCTTAGCACGACGCTGCCCACGACGGAAAGGAACAGAGACAACGAGCCAAAGGCCACCAGGTGGGGGGAGAAATGGCGGCACCCCCACCTTGCTGGGGTGCTGCGAGGGAGCCCTGGTGCCCAGACCACAGTCACCCCTGCTTCAGCCCTGGGGTCCCCAAGACCCCGGACAGGCACTGGGAGACGAGCAAGCCCGAGGCCACGCGCCCGCTGACGCGCCAGGCCAGGCCAGGCCAGGCCAGGCCGGAGAGCACTCGCCTGTCTGCCGGGAAACTCCTCACCCTGGATGGGCGCCCAGATGAGCTGCAGTGTTCGCGCTCGAAGGCCCCCCACGCGCCCACCCCCCGGTGAGGCGCTGGGACGCTGAGGCTGCGCGACAGACACGCCCGGTCCGCATCACTGGCCGGTGAGAGCCGAGCCCGCCGGCCACAAGCACGTTTCTGCCCGAACTCCATGCCGGCGAGAAACGACCCACACCCCAGACCTCCGTACCTGCATCCAGAAGAAGAGGCGTTTGGACCCTGCCTTGAACTTGAGCACGTAGACCCTGCCGCTGGGGCACTGCGGCACGCGTTTGAACTCACAGTCATCGGGAAAGATGATCAAATCCTGCACACAGCCACCGAGGAGGAAGTCAGCTTGGCGCCTGCACGCGCTGGGACCCAGAGCCTCCCCCATGTCACGCTGGATCCCGCGCCCAGATGCGTGGTGCAGGAGCGGAGGGCCTGGGACAGATGAGCAGTCACCAAGGCCCTCGCCTGAGGGGTACCTGCAGGGCAGGTAAGCCAAGGCTAGGGACACCCGCGAGGGGCGTGGGGACCGGGAGCAGGGCTTGGTGTGGAACAGGTGAAGTGGGCTTTTTGACTCCTGAAAAACTTTTTATAAAGATATTGGGAACAACATTACAAGAAGAATTAAAAAGTCACCTCTGACCCAAACCTAACACAGGACTAAGGACACCAAATAAAGTGGCCCTAGGGCACACTTCCCGGGTGACAAAGGTCAGGGCTTTCACAAGTCTCCTCCAATTCCAGGCACCTCGGCCTCGGAGTGACAGGAGAAACCCAGAACACCAAAGAGACTAAAGGGCCAAGCACACAGCTCCCCAGGGCAGCAGGCCAGCGACCCCCGCACCCACTGCCGCAGGCCCAGAGCGCAGCCTGGGCGGCTCCCATCCTCCCGTTCTGAGGACCAAGCGCCGGGCGGGGGTCCCTGGGACGAGGTGCGGGCGGGGACACTCACGTCCTCCACGTTGCCGGACGTCCTGTCCTTCCAGCAGAAGTGAATGAGGGAGTCGTCCGTCTGCTGGACGTACACCAGCCCTTTCCTCTTATCTGGGGTGACGGTGGTTCCTTTCAACGACATTTTCCCTGCTCGAAACTCCACTAAATATTTGTTGGAAGACCCACGGGATCCTGGCACGAGGCTTGGAAACAGAGCGCCTGAAGTCGTCATCCTGCAAAGGGGACCAGCGTGCACACTCGGTCACTGTCACAGAAGCCCTGGCTCTACTCAAAGTCGCGCTGGCAGCAGAGCGAAAGGCTCTCTCTGCGCCTCCAGGTGACCACGCTGGGCGCAGGCGAGCCCACACCTGCTTCGAGGGGACCCAGCCAGGGCCATAGAGGCTGGCGGTGCCTGCGCCAGCAGGGCAGGTGCGCAGGGCGACACCGCAGCTGCTTCTCAGGTTTCCTGGACAACCACAGTAACCCCCACATCCAAGCCCACGGCCCCGGCGCGGGGGACCCGCCTCCGCACCGCCTTCCTGCCCGTAACCTGCTGATGGGTCTGGGCCCCGAAGGGTGCAAACACCTGGCTGGGCGGGGACACCGGTCACACAGCAGACAGGAGACCAGACCCCGGCCTAACACCGAACTTCTGTCGCACACAGGCCCGTTAAAGGGCACTGTGCCCCGCCCCCCCCCCGAACAGAAGCTGAGCCCCTCGGGGAAACGTGGCGAGCCTCCTAGCAAGGCCGTCCGCGCGGGGCGAAGGGCCTGCCGCCACCCCGGGGACCTCACGGCCCGGCGCCCTGGCTTCGCGCGGGACGGAAGCCGGGGCGGCCCGAGTCCCACGGCCCCCCGAGCGCCCCCGAGCCCCCCGCCGGGCCCTGGAAGCCCTCGCCCCGCGCACGACCCCCGCCCCCGCGAGCGCCGGCCCCGGCTCCCAGGCCCCAGGTTCCCTCAGCCCCCGGGCCCCTCAGTCCCGCGACCCGGGCCTCCGCGGACCGGGCGCCCCGCCTGGGGGCCGCCGACGCCGCAGGCCCCGCCCCCGGCGCCCCCCGCACCTGGCCCTTTGCGCGTCTCCGCCGAGAGCTCCCGTCCGCGCTCGCTCTTCCTCCTCGGCGCCTGCCGGGCCCCGCCGGAAGCCCCCGCCGGCCCCGCCCCGCGCGCCGCTCTCGCCGCCGATTGGGTCCCGTCAGGCGCGGAGCGGACCCGGGCCCGCAGGCCATTGGCGACCGCCGCCGTCCATCAAGCCTCCCGGGCCCGCCCCCACGCCGGCGGCTCTCTTCCGGCGGAAGCGCGCGCGGCGGCGCGCGGGCCAGAGCGGCCCCTATTGTTGCTGTGTCATAGGGGCGCGGCGGCGGCCCCTGGCGGCGGCGCCGGGAACGGCGGCGCGGGCCGGGGCGCGCGCTGGGCGTTAGACCCCGCGACGGCCCCGGCAGGTAGGGACACCTGCGGGGCGCGCGGCGGCGCCTCGGCTCCCGACACGGCGGGGAAACAGTCACGGGGGCGGGCAGCGGGTATCCGAGCTGGTTTCGCGTCGCTCCGGGGTACTCGGTGCGTGGGCCGCGGCGGCCGCAGGGCCCGCGGGGCCTCCTGGGGGCGCGTGCGGCGCTCAGCGCGGGGCTTGGGCAGTGGCCCCGCTCGGGGTGCCCCGGCCCCGCCTGACAACGGGGCTGACGTGGCAGCGCCTGTCTCCCGGCCTCCCGGGCGGTGCGCGGAGGTCCCCGAGGCCAGAGCAAGGGCCGCGACAGAGCGAGGGCAGCTGTCCTCCCCGGGGGCCGGCAGCGGGCGCCCAGGAGGGGACGAGGACGCGCTCCCACCTTCTCTGCGCCCCTGGGAGCCTGGCGCCCCGTGTCCCCCGACCCCGAGCTGGCTACTGCCCGCTCCCAAGGCAAGGCCACCCCGAGTCCCGCGTCCACCGCCTGCGGCCCCAGGATTCGCTATCTGCCTACCTGTACGTAAAACGTGTTTCTAGCCTTTTTATTAAAAAGGATAAAAGTATAAAGTATTTTTTTATTCCCCTTGTTTCTAAGACGTTATTCCTGCTGAGGCCCGCAGCCCAGCTGCTTGTCCCTCCTGGTGTGATCCAAAGCCTCTAGAATGTTCCTTGTTGAAAATATCACTGGTTTTCACTTAAGATGTCATTATGTTACTCATGGGTTTGTTAATTTGTGATTAAATGTTTTTAAGTTTCACTTCACCTTCCTTCTAACGTGGGAAATTATGATAGATAAAACCCAGATAAAACCCACGGACACCGACGCTTTGGGGGCCGGGGTCCTGGGGAATTCCTGGGGACAGCGGTGAGAAGGGGAAGATAAAGCACTGCTGAGTCGTCACCGGTCACCACAGCTTGGCCGATGGCACTGCCCTGCGCTGTGAAACCGGGAGCCATGGGAAAACCCGGTGGGCTTCCCTGTGGGGGGCCGGCGGGCAGGTATCACTTGTCTAAGGACAGGAAAAGTTAGAGAGCTGCCACCAGAGGCCACGGGAAACCGACTTTACAGAAGCGAGGTCGGAGCTTCCCGTCCAGCGATCTCAGGCTGTGACGAAGAGTGTCCTCTCCTCAAGCTGGGCGCCTGTGACCTGGGATGGCTCAAAAAATAATAATAATAAAGGTTCAGACGCTTGCAGTACATTCCACGAAACGTCTAATGAGGAAACACTCCAAGGACACAGGCGTCGTGGCCACCTGCACCCCGCCCCCCGCACCAGCTGTGACTGAGCCTGCTGGCCTCCCGCCCCAGCAGAACGCGCACCCCGCAGCCGCCCCCCAGCCTGGCCGCCCGCAGGTGGAAGGCAGGGTGTGCAGATGGCGGCGCCCTCAGGCATGGGACAGCCCCCCACCCCCGCCACGAGGACGTGGCGTGCACAGTGGGGCACCGTCACTTAGGAGGGACCACGGTGGCTGCACAGAGACAGCCCGATGACGCCCAGCGGGGCACGGCCACGCCAGCCGGGGTTTTGGCAGGTGGTTCCTGCAGTGTGGCTGTCTTTTTCCTCCTTCAATAATAAATACTTCCTTTTTTAGAGCAATTTCAGGTTCAGACCAGAGCCGAGCAGTAAGGACAGCGTTCCCACACACCCCTCCACACCGTGCGCAGCCCCCTGCACTGCCGACCCCCTCCCTCCCCTCCCCCCACCCCGAGATGGTTCGTGAGTCACGTCCCCTGAGCCACCCGGACATGCTGTTCCAGGGGGACTCCGGGACGGGACTCACACTTGGCCACGTGGACCCACTGCTGCAGCCAGCGGACCCGCCCCACTGCCAAGTCGTGTCCATGCTCCACCCACACCCCCAACCCAGCAACCACTGAGAATCGTCTCTCCAAGTGTTTTATTGTGATAAATTACACGTAACGTAAAATGGACCGTCTGAACCGTTGAGCGCAGGGGGCCGTGAGCGCATCCACTCCCGATGTCAGGAAACCACCCTGCCCTCCGTTCTCAGACTCCTTCTGTGACACCGGAATGCTGCACCTGTCAGGTGCACCTCCTCTCCCCTCCCCTCCCCTCCCCTCCCCTCCCCACCGCCCACGTCCCGCCTCTGATTCTGACATTCCAGGCACCTCCTGCGAGAGGAACCACACAGTATTTGTCCTTGTGTGGCTGCCTGGCTTTTTCACGGGCGTGATGTCCATCCACGTGGCGGGGGGCGGAGCTTCCTTCCTTCCCGAGGCTGAACGCTGATCCACCGTGTGCGTGTGGACCACGCTCTGCTCGTGCATCTCCGTCGACGGGCACTCGGGTTGCGTCCGTGCTTCAGCCCCTGTGAGCACGCGCCGTGAGCGCGGCTGTGCAGAGCTCTCTCCGGGAGCTTGCTTTCAGTTCTCTTCGGAAGGCACCTGGACGGGGAGGTGCTGGATCCCACGGCAATTCCACGTTTAACTTTCCAAGCAGCCGCCACGCTGTGTGCTGCACCGTCTGCCGTTCCCGCCGGCCGGGCGCGGGGCTCCCGCCTCTCCACGTCCTCGCCAGGGCTTGGTGTCCGTCTGACAGCGGCCACCCTGACGGACGAGGTGGTGTCATTGTGGTCTCGCCTGCGTTTCTCTGACGACCAGGGTGAGCATCTTTTATGGGCTCCTTGGCCATTCGTGCATCTTCTTGGGTGAAATGTTTATTCTGGTCCTTTGCTCATTTTTGAATCGGGTTGTTTGTTTGTTTTGTTGTTGTTGAGTTTTAGGAGTTTTTATATAGCCTACATATTAACCCTTTATCAGGTACACGATTTGCAATATTTTCTCCCATCCTGTGGCATGTCTTTTCACTCTAATCGTAGCGTCTGGTGTAAAACTTTTTAATTTTCACCAAGTCCAGTTGGTCTCCCCCCGCCCCCCACCCGCTGTGCCTCTGGTGTCATTTCCAAGAAGCCACGGCCGAGTCCAGTGCCAGGAAGTCTGTGCACTGTGTTTCCTTCCGAGAGTTGCACGGTTTTCGGTCTCACGTTTGGGTCTTTGATCCACTCTGAGTCAGCTTCATGCTCCCGCACGTGGACACCCAGTGCTCCCAGCGCCGTTTGTGGAGAAGACAGCTCGGGCACCTGGTCCTGTGACTGCCCGGGCTGACGCGGTGGCGGTTCCCAGGTGGCATGAGTTTGTCCACTGCTCAAATCCTGTTCCCCCCACGTCCCTGCTGTGAGGCCCTGGGCAAGGCCACCCTCCTGCTCTCCCCGCTTCCTCCCCCGGGCTGGCCTGGGCGGCAGTCGTGGGGCTCTGGCGTGGTGGAGGCCCCGTGGCCCCGTCATCGGACGTGGCGGCGTGCGTGGGTCATGGGGCCGGTGCGGGTCTGCCCCATGAGCCACGCCACCCTCCCGGCGAGGTCAGGGGTCAGGGCGCCACCCACACCGTGGGCTTCTCGCTCGGCATGCCCCCACTCCAGCGACTCGAGACGTGGCACCGGATGGACAGGCACGCAGCGGGGCCCCGGCCCTAAGGAGAGGCCCGAACGGTGACGTTCTGGGCGCGTGCCAAGGCCACAGTCACAGGGTGGCCCACAAGAAGGCCGTCCCTCTCCCCACGGCCGAACGCGTTGCAGACACGGCCCGCGGCCCTGGCGCCCTGCGTCTCCCTGGACTCCCTGGCCGGGCGCCGCGGGCCCTGGGCCTGGCCTCAGGGGAGGACAGAGATGAGCAGACCTTGTCACTGGAGGCCGTGACAGATGGGTGACCCATCAGAAGTGACACACTGCCCCAAAGGCAGCCGTCCTCGCGTCCTGGGGCTGGGCTCCCAACATGGCCCGGTGGCGCACGGGTGGCCACGGAGTGCAGCCTCGGCCAGGCCCCCCGGAAGCCCCGCTCCGAGCGTCACGGCAGAAGGGCCAGCGGCCCTGTCACGGTGGCCGTGACACCGTGGCCTCCACAGCTACAGAGTCGAGCCTTCAGAGCACGTCTGCGCTTCCAAATCTTTTAATTACACACGTGAGTTTGAAGCCTGGCCACACAGCGAGGATGCCCTCTCGCTGGGAAGCCAGCATTCCACACACGGCACGTGCGTGTGCTTGTGTGCGTGTGCCGGTGTGTGTGTGTGCGTGTGCCGGTGTGTGTGTGCCCGTGAGCCTGTGTGTATGCGCGTGTATGTGCCTGAGCCTGTGAGCCCGTGTATGGGGATGCGAGTGCCCTATGCCCACGTGTATGCGTGTGCGTGCGTGTGCCCGTGTGCATGTGCATGCGTTGCCTGCGACCCGTGTTGCGTGTGTGTACCGTAGCATTGCTGGTGAGCCCGTGCATGTGCGTGTGCGTGCACATGTGTGCATGCCTGTGTCGCGTGCACAGCGTTGCGTCTGGTTCACAGGCGGTCCCAGCGTCCAGAGCGTGGACGTCCCCACAGCAAGGGAACGGTCCCCTGGTCGGGATGGACGCTCACAGGGACGTGCCTGCTCTGTTAGCTTCCGCGTGCCCGTCGGCAGACCCGGCCCTGCACACCAGATGTGCCTCCCCCGCACGCCTGTCTTTCACACACGCACGCTGCAAGAACAAAGACACACAAGCGCGGTGGCACAGGCTGATCGTTTTAAGAAGTGACTCACTCTGTGACATGGGCTGGGCCCGGTGGCGGGGAAGTGGGCGTGGCCAGACCCGGGGCTCCCGTCGGGCCTGGGGCAGTCTGGGGGCTTCTGGTCGAATCCCAACGGTCCCGGCCGCCCCGGGTGGGCACGGTGACGCTTCCCTCTGGACAGTATACGTCTGGTGATAACACATTTCTTGCTCTTTAGCAAATTCGATTCAAGTAGGTTTCACTTAAATATTTTAAAAGTAATCTTTACATTATTGGAGACTGATAAAAATACAGAATCTGACAACCATCCGTTTCCTTCAGTCTGACGCTTCGAAAAGCTTCGCTCACACGTCACCGTCACCGTAATGCAGAAAGCGGCACCTGGCCCGCAGAAGCTCTCCGCAGGGCACTTCCCCGACCCTTCCTTCCCGGCATCGGTCCAGGTCTAACACTTTCAGAAACCCCTGGCACCCCGTCCTGGGGACGCCTGCGGTCCCTCCTGGTCCCGTCCCCTAGCGGTAACTGGCACGAAGAGGCTGCCGTCGGCCGCGCCAGCCCCGGCCGCTCGCTGTCACACAGAAGGGACCGAAGAGCTCCCTCCCCAGGCCTGGCGGAGCCGTGGCGGCCCCGACGTGGCTTCACGAAGAGGCCACGGCAGTGGCCGGGGTTCGGCAGCCGGAGTCCGTTAGGGCTGAGTCCTCGGCCGGGGCGCTTGGTCGGACGGCGCTCAGCCTCGAGCGTCCGGGCCCCGGGGCCACCCCCGGCCTCAGTAGATGTCCGGGCAGCCTGAGAAATCCCGCTCGAAGTAGCCGCCCGCATACAGCCAGTCGGGGGTCCCGGTGTGCGGGTTCCTGCCCTGGCGGAACCACCTGCAACACAGAGTCGGCTCAGGGCCGGGCGTGGAGCGGGAGGGGACGGGCGTAGAGGGACGGCCGTGGTCCCGGACGAGTCCCTCTGGCAGCCCGCGTGGCTCCAACGCGGGGCCTCCCCCACCACGGACGCTCGCCCCACAAACGTCCCGACGCCCCTTCCCGACAAAACTTCAACGGTTCCACGGAAACCCCCAGGGCTGGGCCATCACGAGGGTCACAGGACCCTAAGCCACCCCGAGCCTTTCAAGGTGGGACCGTCACAGCACCGCCTCCCCCCACCCCAAGCAGCCAGGTCTGCGTGTCAGCGGGAGAGCAGGGGACACCGTGGGCGGAGAGGAGGTCACGGTGGCCCCTGACCCGTCGGCGAAGCCAATTCTGTCACTGCCACCGGCTCCCAACCAGCGCCCAGCGCCTGCGGCCTCAGCACGGGGTGGGAGGGGCGTGTGCTCCAGAACTGGGGGCAATAAAGGGGCCCTCCCCACTGCCCCAGGGGGGTACGGGGCTCTCCCCACTGCCTGGGGGGGGTGCAGGGCCCTCCCCACTGCCGCAGGGGGGGCGCGGGGCCCTCCCCACTGCCCCAGGGGGGTGCGGGGCCCTCCCCACTGCCCGGGGGGGGGTGCAGGGCCCCACATCCCCTCGCGCGCGGCCTCACCTGGTCTGCCACTCGGCGCCCTCCCGGGCACGCTCCCTCCGGGCCTCCCTCTGCTTCTCCTCCAGCCGCTCCTTCTCCCGGCTGGCCAGGTCTAGGGCAGACACACGGAGCTGGGTGAGGGGCCGGGGCGGCCGGCGAGGCCCCAGGCCCTCTCTGCTGGAACCCGCAGGGGGACCGCTGCCGGGACGCCAAGCCCGTCACGAGGGCTCGGGCCACAGCAGCCCCCAGTGCGTGTCACCCATGGGAGCCGTGGCCCCACAAAGCCGGCCACGTCCCCGACCTGCAGGGTGGGCCGCTGTGCCCTCCCCACGGTACCGCCCGGCAGCACCGTCCACAGGGCGCCCTGCTGTGTCGCCATGGGAACGCGCCCACAGCATCCCGGCGCCCCGGGCTGGGGCTGACCTGGCCCAGGGCAGCGCGTGGGTGAGGCGGGCCGCGGCCCCTCGTGACAGCCACGCGGACGCCTACCCAGCAGCGTCGGCGACGCGCCCGGGGCCACCGACCCTGACAGAAGCCCCGGGCCTGGCTATCCCAGACGCTCACGCCTCTGGGCGCGTGACGTCACCGGTCCACGGAAGGGCCAGCCTACGACGGCCTCGAGCCCTGCGAGCCCCGGGCACAGACGGGCGCCGCGCGCAGGGCGGGGGGTGCGCACCCATGTCGCCGTCCTCCATGCCGCGGATGTCGGGGCGCAGGCGGCAGTCCGTGGGGGCCAGGGTCTTCTCCATGCCCGTCTGCAGCTCGTTGAGGCTGACGGTGAAGCTGCTGAAGTTATACATCTGGGGAGGGGAACGGGGGCCTGTCACCAGCGTGGCAGGCTCCTATGCACCCTGCCTGGGGCCACTCCCACCAGACGCCCGGCCTGAGCCCCGCCTGCCCGGCCCGCACCCTCCCGCCATCTTCCCCGAGCACAGCTGTCTCCCCAGCGTCCCTGGGGCTCGCGGAAGACGCAGCCCACGCCCTGAAGGCCATGCCTCCCAGCTGTCCCCCCCATCCCCACCCCCTGGTCCATCTCCACCGATGGCCAGAGGGGCCTGCCTGGTACCCCAGCGAGGGGTTGAGTGGGTGCAGGCCCTACATCCCCGTGGCACCCCGATCACCCCACCAGCACCCGCGGGCCCTGCACCTCCTCACACACAAGGTCACAGGTGTGACTTGCCCTGCCAGTGCCCCACCCCCTGTGACCAGACCCCGCCGGCACCGGGCAGGCGGGGGGCCTGCTGGCACTCACGGAACCAGAGGGCAGAGGAAGGAGCCCCGTTAACAGGGACCCCTCGCGGCACACAACCTCGTCCCCAGCACGCGGCGCCGTGCCACTGGGCTGGGGTCCCGGGGCCACATGGGGTCACGGGGCCCAGGAGGGGAGCGGGCGGCTGCTCCGCTCAGACAACGTGGCGGGCGGAGGGGTCTCTAACGCGCTCCGTGAGGGCGCCGCCCGCACACCCCGCAGCCTCGGGCGGACGTCCGGGTGCGGTGTCCCTCACGACGGGTCCGTGTGCGCATGAGGTTGGGTCTGCCACACGGACATCCTCACGCAGCACACGTGATCGTACGCAACATGAATCCATCACGGGTAACACGGACTATGATTCTAATTTTCTAAAATAAACATCAGAATGCCTTTACGCATCTGAGCTGACGTCGGCACAGCCGCCTCCCCATCCGGTCTGGAGACGCCTCTCGTGAGGTGCAGGGGGTGTGCCTGCAGGGGCGCACGCGTGTCCCAGGGCTACCTCGCCCCGGGGCAGCCCCGGCAGCCGTGACACTGACACGTGCACAGACACACGTCGCCACGGCCCCTGTGGGCAGCGCTGCTCACGCTGCCGGGAGGCTGGGCCACGGGTGGGGCCGGGTGTCGCTCTGGGGGGGACAGGAGCCCTCGGAGGTTCATGCCCGACTAGGCGACGGCGGGACAGTGCACAGGGGCCGGCACGGGGGGCGGCCGTGGGGAGCGCTGACCTGGGCGGAGTTGGGGGGCCGGGCGTTGACCCTCCAGAGGAGCTGGCTGCCGGGGATGACCTGCACCGTCTCCTGGACCTCGGGCTCGGCATCCGCCACATCGCTCTCTGCTCTCTTGGCGCCATCGTCCTGAAACACACCGCAGCCGTGTGGGCGCGGGCGGGGGCCCGGACCCCCCTCTGCACAAGCTGCCAGCCCCGAGCGGGACACCCCCGACGCAGGCCAGGCCGCCACGCCGGGGCACAGGCCCGAAGGACACGGGCCTGAGGCTGACGGCAGCCGGAGGGCGGCACCACCCAGCACAGCGCGTCCGTCCCCAGCAAAGGGGACTGCAGCAGGGCAGTGTGGGAAGCGGGGTCCCCCGCGCCTCACCGGCTGTGCCTCTCTCGGGAGCTCGCCCCTCCGCTCCTGCTTCCGGAAGGTCTCGTATGCCACCGGGTCGATGCCCCACAGGCCCTCCGTCCACTTCCCGTAGATGATGGACAGCTTCCTCCTGCTGTGCCGCGGGCCAGAACCAAGGTCACGGCGGTCACAGAGCAGGACCGGGCGCGCCACCCCTTAGATCTGACTGTGTGTGGCACGCGCCTCCCGTCCTGGCTCGTCCCGCGAACCCCAGGGCGTCTCTGGACGTGGACGCAAGGAAGAAAACGTGCTTTACGAGGCCTCCACTCGTGGCCCCGAGACAAACTAGTCACCCTCCGGACGCGCCAAAGCGTTAGAGACCGCGAAGGCCACGGCCCAGCGGGCGGGTGACAGGCTGTGGGCACAGGAGGGCAGAGGCCCGTCCCCATGTGCCGAGCGGAAGCGCCTGCCGCTGTGTGTTGGGAACCATTTCTGATCGAGAACGAACAGCTCTCGGGGGCCGGAAGGACGCTACTGGCCGTCGGCCTGCTCAGCCCTAACTTACGGGCTGGAACGACCCGGGCACACGAGCACGAGGCTCGCGCCGAGCTGTGCTGACAACGCGTGAGGGACATGGTGGCTGCAGGCCACACGGCCACGTGCAGGTCGGGGCTTCTGAAAGCCCACGGCGTGACCGCCACGGTGCCGGAGAGAGACGGGCCGCGGCCTCCCGCCAGGAGAGCGTGAGACGGGCCCCAGGCACCCTGGAAGCTTCTCCTTTTTCTACTTGACGCTCAATAACAGTGTTTTTCACGTAAAAGGGGCTGGGACCCTGAGCTGTGAGCAGACGACGCTGGTGACAGCTTCTGCGCGCGTGTCCCCGGACCTACTTCTTGTCCTGGATGTGACCCTCCACTCGGTGCAGCTCCTTCCCGAACAGCCCGCACGGCTTGAAGTGAAGCACGCACTTGTCTCCAGTTCTGCGGGGGAGAGACAGGACTGAGCCGCGGGGAGGGACGTCCGGGAAGGGCCTGCGGGGACGGGGACAGAGCGCGTGTGCGTGTGTGCAGGCTGCGGGCAGCACCGTGGGGTGCCATCAGGGCGTGACATCGGTGAGTGACTGCCAACAGGCAGGGGGACTTTCCAGGTGACAGAAATGGTCGCACAATTCAGTAAATTTAGTGCAAACCGCCTCAGTGCCCACATAGATGGGTGGATTTTACGGTAAGTTCTGTCTCAATAGAGCTGCGGCTTCCAGGAGCAGAAGGACAGACTGGACAGCAGGCAGTGATGGACAGTCACCGTATGTTCACCTGGGAATCCACCCCATTCTTTACTGTCACTTAAAGCTTCCAAGTAAGTTGACAATGGTGACTAACACCAAACACGACACAGAGCACGAAGGGAGGCCCAAAGCAGCCCAGAGCCCGTGCGCCAGCGCGAGGCCTGGGGGCGGGGGGCACGAGGGACCGGGAGGGGGCCCTGCGCCCCCGGGTCAGAGCGGAGGGGGCCGGACCCAGCGCTCGCGCACGCACGGCCCCCACCGTCTCCGCGGCCCGGTCTGTCATGGGACGGCCACTACCTGTGGTTCAGGACCTCCACCGTCCCGTACTGCTCGATCCACAGCTTCCCGATGATGACGTTGTGCACGCAGCAGGTGGGGTTGGTCCAGGTGTAGGCCTCGCTGTGCCTGCCGCGGGAACCCACCGTCAGGGCCAGCGCGACAGACCTGGCCGCGGGTGCCACCGGCCGGGGCTGCCGCGCGCCCTCGGGCCGCGGGGGACGCCGGGCTCCCCGAGCAGCGCGCCCTCGGGCCGCGGGGGACGCAGGGCTCCCCGAGCAGCGCACGCAACGTTTACCGCTCCCTCCCTCCCACAGCCCAGAGCTCTCCAGCCCGAAGGGCAAGGCCAGCTCCTGAGCGTGAGGGCGACGGGCGGGAGGGCGGGTCCCGGGGAAGCTGGACCGGGGGCCTCCTGGGCCCACAGGCGTGTGGGCTGGGGGCCAGCGCACGGCAGGACGCTGCAGGTGTCTGCGGCTCGGAACGGCTTGCACCTGCTGTCACTGCCATGTGTGACCCACACGCACCAGTCGGCACGGCCTGCAGCCTCCCAACCCCGGGACAGGCACGCCTCCCAGAGGGGCCCCTGCCGGCCCTGGGACGCCGGGCAGGGCTGCGGGGGGACTGTCCCTGGTCCTCGTGGACCCCAGACCACCAGCTGGGCCAGCGGGAAACAAAGGCCACCGCTGCCTCCCAGGCCAGTGGCCTCGCACCTCAGAACCACCGCGAGGGACCCAGCTTCTGCTCCGCGGTGCCTGACCAACAAGGGGGGCGCTGAGCCGGGGCGGGGCGACCAGAGGACGGCCCCTCCATGTCCCTCACCCACGGGGTGCAGACCCTCCCACACTCGGCCGACGTCAGGGAGGGGTACGGCTGGGTCACTTCTGAGATCACGTCACCAAAGACGCTGTGGCTCCCCCCTAGGTGGCTTCTCCCAGCATCCCCAGCTCTGGGAGGCCAGCGCCACTGCCACTGACGTGGGGGCTCCTCCAGGGATGTGGCCGGCCCACCCTGCCTGCTGCCTGCCAGGACTCGAGCTGGCCCCCAGCGAGAAAGCCTCCTCCACAGGGATGAGATGGGGACGGGATGGGTACGGGAATGGGACAGAAGGGGACAAGGATGAGGATGGGGACGGGGACGGGAGGAGATGGGAATGGGAGGGGACGGGGATGGGAAGGGATGAGGCCAGGGATGGGGCGCG
>PVKZ01006558.1:0-33339 GCA_004027375.1 Macroglossus sobrinus | reverse complement strand
GCTCACGCCTGTCACAGACACCCACAGTGTGCCGTGTGCCGCCGACGTCCTGTCCCCGGTTACCGTGGCCCCCACGTGGCCTGGCGGCCTGCGGGGCGCCCTGGACGAGGTCCCCGTGTGTCGGGATTTCCTTCCGGCTCCGGGATGGACTTGAATCCGAAGAGATTTACTTCCCTAACTACATCTGTACCTCGGTTTAATGGAAATGTTAAGGATGCGTTGGTGGCCTCGTGCCAGGGTCATTTGAAGCAAAACGTCTCGTTCTCTGGCAGCACCCGCGGCCCTGGTTCAGCTCTCAGAAAGCACTCGGGGGCCTGCGCTTACAGCGTCGTCGTCACAAGACCTTGTTTCACAGCAATTCCTCCTGTCCCCCCGCCCCCGAGCTCAAAAAAGAGGTTTCACGGACATCTTTGCGGCTAAGCCTCATCTGTGCCACGAGAAGTCACACCCCGGCCGACTGAGAACCACGAAGCACCCTATCTCTGTGGGGCGACACGGCCGGCCTGGCCTGGGGTTCCCGCTGGGCTGGGACCCGCCGTCACACTCATCCTTCGCCCCGAGCTCTAATTTCTGCCTTTGTCCCACGGGGAGGGAGAGAAGGGAGGCATTCATCTGTGTGCCAATCTCTGTATCTAGGATTTTCTGCTTTTAAAAGAGATCGCACTCTCCCCGAGCCCCCAACGACGTTCTCTTTCTGTACAAAACGTCCCCTGGATGCCCTTCCACGGTGGGACTTAGTACCACTGTGTTCGTGTCCGCCGAGGATCCAGCTTCCCTATCGTTTGACGCCTAGGGTGACGCCACGTGACTGTCACGGAGTCCGCCACAAGAGCCTCCTCGAACCTGGGAATGAGTCCTTCCTGCAGGAGAGACTCCCAGAGTCGCCTCGCTGAGTTGCAGGGGAGCACACTTCGTGATTCGCAGCTAGAATCTTCAGATACACTGAGATCCCACGAGCTTCCCCAAACAACAGCTTAAGAATATGTTGCATGTGGTACATTGGATTGATTTGGAACAAAGGAACAGAAGGAAGGAAGTACGTTTTCTGATAGAAGAGGATGAAGCATTTGGGGGGTGTTTCACCTGTAGGGGGTATTCAAGATTTTTATTATTCTTATTTTAGGCCGTATTTAAAAATTCCATCTTCAGATAATTATAGATTTACAGAAAGTTGCAAAAAACAGAGATGTCTTGTGTGCCTGTCTCTCAGATTCCCCCCATTGCTATATCTCATGTAATAACAGCACCATATGTGTCTATTTATAATGCATGTACATGTGACGTGCGCCTTTCTGTATATGTACATGTGCACCTGATACATATTTCCGTGTACGTGTATGGATGCATGGGGTATACAGGTGTGTGTGTATGACATGTGTGCGCACTGCCTACCAGCACTAAGTGCCTAATAAAGCCCATCCTGTTCCTCCCAGATCAGTCGTTGGGCATCATAATGAAGGTTTCAAGCCCACTTCCCGGAGAGGTGCAGCACTACCCTCACTGTCCACCCCGGGGACGCAGGCGCCCACGACCCCCGGCCCCACCTCCGCCCCCCGCCCCGGCGCGTTCCCACGCTCCGAGATAGCGGGCGCGCGCACGCTGTGGGGACTCCGGGAGGAGCGTAACGGCGTCGATGGCGGGCGCGCGCACGCACGCAGGGGGCCGCCGGGAGGAGCGCCGCGGCGTCGATGGCGGGCGCGCGCACGCAGGGGGCCGCCGGGAGGAGCGCCGCGGCGTCGATGGCGGGCGCGCGCGCGGCGGCGGCGGCGGCCGGCGGCCATCTTCCCTCCCGGCGGCTGCTCCCTGTGCGAGCGCGGGGTCCGCGGCCCTGCGGCGCCCTCGGCCTCGGCCGGAGCCCTGGGGAGGCGTGGATGAGGGGCGCGGAGAGGCGGAGCCGCCCCCAGTGTCGCCGCCCGCCCGCCCGAGGGCAGGCCCGGGCGGGCCGAGCCGCCAGGCCGGGCGCGGGGCGCCTCCCGGCGCGGCGCCGTCCTCGCCGCCGGAGCCCCCTGCCGCGGGCCCTCCGCGCCGGGCCCGCCGCTCTCAGGATCCGCGGCCGCTCCCAGATGGGATAAGCTGTAACGATGTTCAGTTTCGAAGGGGATTTCAAAACGAGGCCCAAGGTGTCGCTCGGCGGCGCGAGCCGGAAGGTGAGAGCGGCCCGTGCGTCCGCGGCGGCCGGGCCCGGGGGTCCGCGCTGCAGCTCCGCGGCCGGCCTGGCCGGGCGTCACCTGCCCCCGATGGCTTCAGGCAGGAGGACGAGGAGGCCGCCGGGCGGACGCGGGCAGGGCCTCGCCGCCCCGGCCCGCTCCTCGCGTCGGCTCCGGCCGCCGCGGGGCTGCGCAGGGCGCGCGGCCCTTTCGGTTCGCGGAGCGCGACGGCCCGGGGGACGACTCCGGAGGCTCCCTCACGCCGGGCTCCGGCCGCGTTCCGCTGCGGACGGTAAAGCGGCGTGGTGTGTTCGTCCACATCGGGTCTCCGGGACCGGGGCGGAACCGCCCTGCCTCCTGGAGACGTGCTCGCGCGCGGGTCTGGGGCTTCTCTCCTCCCCTGTAATAGTTGGTCACGTAATTATCCTTACGATCGGTTAGAATAAGGGCGGACAAACGAGAGTGTGTGTGCACGCGCACGGCAGGCTCGTGGCCGGTCCCCAGCCCGGCGGCCGGGTCCCTGCACCGCAGGCAGCAGCGCGTCCCTGGAGGGCAGGAGCCGTCTGTGGATCAGTCTCCGGGGAGGGTGAACATGTGGCTTGTCTGCCATGCAAGACGAGAGTTCCCCTTTTCTCTGCCTTTATATTAGGACATAGACTTATCATAGAGTCAGTGTCACAGACGCCAAGTGTGCAAGGCGTGAGCCGTGTCCTCCCTGGGGAAGAGCCTGCGGGAAAGCTCCCTGTGCGGGTGGAGGGGAGGGGAGACAGCCGGGGAGGGGTCTCCCGGGTGGAGTCTGGCTTTACCCCAGCCCTGGGCAAGCTTTGCTCTACACCTGTCCCCAGAGTTGCCTCTTCCCGTGGTACTGGGCCGGCATTTCACCCCCGTGTTAGTCACTGGCTGCAGGTGCAGGCTGGGTGACAGTCTGGGTGAGGGTGAGAGCCTGGCCTTGCTGAGGCTGAGGGCTGGTCTCACGAAAGTAGTGGGTTACCTGTAGCAGTTGGGGGATGGGTGACCGGCCTGGTAAGAGATCCTGGGCGGGGGTCCAGGTAGGTTCGGCCTGAAGGAGTTCTGCTTGTCAACAGGCCCCTGTGACCACCACTGCTTCCCAGCATTCCCTGGGCCCCTCCTGCCCCCTCCACTCCTCCCCACAGGTGCTCCTGTTCCCAGCATTCCCTGGGCCCCTCCTGCCCCCTCCTCCCCACAGGTGCTCCTGTTCCCAGCTCTGTTGCACCGACGTGCCTGGGTCACATGCATTTGTCCCTTTTTCGGATCTGGCTTCTTTAGCTCAGCATTCTGTCTCAGAGGTGGAACTCAGCTGTCTTGTTTTGTTGCACTGCGCGTATGTACCACAGTTACGGGAATTTGTTTATGTCTCATGGTGGTTGTATACTCTCAAATGCTGAGTCATCCGTGACACATGGGCCACAGGTGCACACGGCCAGTTTCCTTGCGTGGCGTGCATGTGTGACCGAAGGTTTCGGTGGCTCCGTTTTCTTGCCAGCACTTAGTGTTGCCAGTCTTTTTTATTTGGCAGGTCTGCTGGGCACGCGGTCTCCGTGTAGTTTTGGTTTTACTTCATCTCCTGGGCTTATTTTCCTGAGTTCTCTGGGGCGGCGGCAGACATCTCTCGTTTAACACAAACAAGTTACAGTGATCTCATGCCCCGCCCCCACGTCCTAGGTTATGTGAGTTTCCCTTATTTCTTGAGCTCAGTGGAAAACTGACTAGTGGCCACATTTTGAACAAATACATCTTTTTTTTCTCAAAAAAATACGTGACTATTTTATGCATTTCTTTCTCAAGGCTCTGTGTAGACTCTGAAACATCTTAACGGAAGGTCCGTGCTCTCCTTCTAATCCTGCTGGGGAGATACAGTTTAAATAACTACAAGTTAAATACCAGGAAGGAATAATGGCTCCATCCGGATTTCCCTTGGGGCTGATTCTGGAAGGATGGGCACAGTCGGGGGGGGGGGCGACAAACGGGAAGAGGACCCCGGCAGGAGGGGGGGTGGCCGTGGAGTAAGTATCTACCGGGTTCCAGAGGTTCTGAGCCGCAGGTGTCCACTTTTCAGTGTGTCTGACATCGGATCCGTCGCGGGGGCTCGGCACAGCACGTTAGCCGCACTTCGGCCCCTTCTTGGTGGTGCGTAGAAGGACATCTCAGGGCTCATCGGATTGGAAGTGTAGGAATTCACAGAAACTAATGACTAGGCCAAAAAACAAGTGCACGGGAAGGCGATGACGTGTCTGGCAGAACGGAAGGACAGACATCCAGGTGGCAGGCTGGGTGCCCGCTCGCTGTCTGCTTTGTTTTCGGCTCTGCGGACTGTCACCCTCTCACCCGCGCCTGACCTTGGCTGCGGGACGGTCTCCTGGTTCAGGCGTCTGGTTGAGACGGTTGATCTCAGTTCCACTTCTCAGGAGAGGGGATCCGGTGGGCCTGGGCAGGTGTCCGCGGGATGAGCCGAGGCTGGGGCGGGGCCGGAGCCTTCGCTGCAGCCAGAGCGGCCCGTGTGAGGGGTGGGGAGCCCCGGCTCCGGGAGAGGCATGCCCGGGTGCCTGGAGACATGGGCGGGAACCCGCTGAGAAATCGGGGGAGGAACCTGGGTTTAGAGGCGCAGGTGTGGGAATCATCAGCGGATGCGTGGCCTGGAATGAAGTCACTCGGGAGAAGGCGTGGCGGTCAGGACGCGTGGGACCTGCCGGTATCGCCATGCTCAGTGTGGTGAGGAGACCCCTCAGGGAACAACCGCAGGACAGGGCGGTGGCCACACGGTCCCGTGCTGCAGGACAGGGTGCCGGGAGCAGACCGACACTGACAACAGGGACACCGCGGCGACCTTCTGGGGCAAGCATTGCAGGGCAGCACCCAGAGCAGGTTGCCTTCCGGGTCTGAGGCAGCTACTAGGTTTCGGGGGGACGGAGAAGCGAGCAGATCTGGAGGAGGGCGGGCTGCAGCTCTCGGACTCCTGGCCGAGGCAGGAGTGGAGAAGAGTCAGGCGCGGCGACCTGGGAACTGTTCGGAGAGTTAAAGGAAAGAAATGGACGTGGCTACGGAAAGGTTTGTAGCTAGGAAGGAAGTTAAACATTTCTTTTGAATTTTCCATGGATGGGGTAAAAGCTGAAGTAGAAATAACATTTCTTTAATGTTTGTGTGTTGCTTTTTAAAAAAATTAGAGCCTTTAGTTTTTAGACTATTTTTTAATTTAAAAAATTTTTAGAGTACTTTTACACGTTTACAGAACATCAAGCAGATGGTAGAGTTCCCTCATCCCCCTTTCCTCCGCTCATTTAGCGGAGTCAGTGGGGTCATTTGTTACACTTCATGGACCAGTGTTGATACATTAAGGTCTCTCTGTGTTGTGCAGTGAGGCGCATCCGCTGTGACAGTGTCGCATCCACCGTTACAGTGTCGCACAGAAGAGTTTATTGCCCTGAAAGTTTTCAGCTTCCGCGTTTGGAAGTGTACTTTCCCTGCTAATGAAGCTTTGCTTTTCTGCTTTAAAAAAAAAAAAAAAACCTACATGTGACTGACTTTTTAAACAACTTCATTTTGTTGCCACTACACTTATTTGCACGAAGAAAGTATTTTTTCTTTCAAAGAGATCTGTGTTCGTGGTTCCTGTGTTTCTCCGGCCCCCGCGCCTGTGCTCTCTGAGCCCGTGCCAAGCGCTCGGATCCTCTGTGGCCGCCGCCTCCCAGCAGCCCCCTCTCCGATACACCGCCAGGTTCCCTCGAGAGATGGAGACCAAAGGTGGTCGCAGCTTCTCAGAGGGTCACGAGACGTGCTCACACGCCAGGTTCTGTTTCAGTGACTAGCGCGCCGCTCAGGCTCCGGCTCCGGGCCACTCTGGGTTCAGATCTCGAACTTGCTTGTGAAAGCGCTTTTCTCCTCTGCAGACGGGACGGATCACAGTACTTACCCCGTAGGGTTGTCCCGAGGGACGCGTGGATCAGCGAAACCGCAGGGCCTGGAACGAGGCGTAGCACACGGTGTCGCGCGCGGGTGTGGACAGACCAGGGCTGGCTGCTGCCGCGGCTCCTGGAGCCGACTTCCTCCTGCGACTGACTCAGCGAGAGCGGTCGGGGACCTCACCTTAGACCTTACTCGCTTTCCTGTCGACTGGCCCTGACACTTTCACGGCGCGATCCCGGCGCTGGAATCGGCCGTCGGGGGAGTGTGGTGTGCGGACCTGGTGCTCTGTATTTCCTGGCTCTGCTGCTTGTTTTGAAGTGAGCGCCCTGTCAGGCTTCTAACTCGGAGTAGCGTTTCTAAGAAACCCTAGTAGTCACTGATGATCCAGTTACGCTCAGTACCTGTTCTGATTGTAAAACATTGCAACTGTTATGGTCCTTCCTTCTCTTAGGATGCTCTGTTTTGCTTAAAGGAAGTGTTCATTCGTGGGTTTTGTCAGTATTTATTGAATAGCTACATGTGCCAGACACTGAAGCAGATGACAGGGACGTGACAGAAGAAACGTGAAGTCCTCAACCCGTGGGGCTTTTAGATTCGTGACGACTAAGCTTTTCTGTGTGTTGGGGTAAATTAGTGACTTTTGCCAGCATGTACCTTTTTTTTTCTCCAGGTAAAATGTTAGTTTGTATCATTTCAGACATGATTTTCTTTTGTAGTTGTAACAGTGTATACCGTTGTAGGAGATCTGATCTTTAGCTGTAACCAAATAATGAATGTATGCTAAATCTGGGCAAACGGAGATAGAAGGAAAATAAATTATAGATCAAAACATACCATTTATTCGTAAAGATAACGACCAGACATATGTTTTTATTTTTATCTGTAAGCTTTCCGTAATCCTGGACATTATAACTTTGCCCTTTTGAAATTATTTTTATTTTACTTGAAATGTTTAACCTTCCCACTTATTATTTAGTTCCTTCTACATACCAAGTGACTTTATTCACGTTTTAGTTCTATTTAGAATGAAAAAATTTTTTTTAATTTGGTAAGAGTAAAGAAACTGATTTTTCATTGAAATTTCTATTGAGATCATGATAGACGCGTATTTCCGTCAGCAATAATGCGACCTCTTGCTCAGGGTGCCTGCCTCCCCCGAGGGCTGTCCTCTGCAAAGCCGTGGTGCGCTGTCACAGCCAGGGCGTTGGCCTGAGCCCGGCGCCCGGCTTCTCTGCGTCCGCTCGGCTGCACCTGAGCTCGCTGTGTGTGCGCGTTTCTGAGGGGTCTGCTGAGAGACCAACCCTAATTGGATTTGTGGCCTTGGAAACCCGTTTCCCCTCCGTGCCTCAGACCGCCACTGAGTCAGGACATTTGGGGGGATGGTCTCTAGAATCCTTTCGGGTCAAAACATTCTGTAATTTTTTATCTCTTTCCGTTTAGGAAGAAAAGGCTTCTCTTTTACACCGCACTCAGGAAGAAAGAAGAAAGAGAGAGGTAAAAGCAGTGTCCTCGTGTTCTCTCGATGAGCATTGCCCGCGGCGTCTACATAAGCCTTGGTTTTTCTGTTTTATGTGGATGTGCGTGTGTTACGAGTGGCCTAATGTATGTAGATTCATGTGCATATATATGAAGCGTTAGACCATTTTCTGGATTTGTTGGGTTTTACAGTAAGCCATTTATTCTGGAACCAGTGTAGAAAAAATGGGCTCAAAGGCAGTCTCCAGAATAGGCGGCCTTCATCAACACGCGTGGGACTGTCGTGTGGCGAGCTGGGTGCAGCTCGTAGGGTCACTCCGCAGTTTGAATTCTCGCTTCCATTTTTGAGCACTGTTTAATCTTTACGGAAATTTCCGTTTCTGCATCTTTAAAACCAGAGTAGCGCTTACCTGTGAGGCCGTTGTACAGGCGCACGCGACGTGTCTCTCTCTCAGGGCTGGCACACAGTAGGCTCTCAGGCAGAGGTAGCCGCAGTGGTGGTGATGATGATGATGATGAACGAATATTTTTGCTTGGTCATTGAAGACAGTCCCAAGTCAAGAAAAATGGGAGTTTTCTGCTTTGAAACAGGAAAGTGACCTTTAAAATAGATGTCTGGGGCGTCTGTAGTCTTTTAAATTTAAAACTAAAGCTCAAAACAACCTTACGGTGTGGGTGGGACGTGGAATGGTGTGGCCATGCGGGACGATAGCCGGGCGCTTCCTCGGGCGCTCGTTTCCCCGGAGAAGTGGAAACCTCTGTGCACGCGGCGTGGGTCCCGGGGGCCCCAGGCGGGACCGGCCCGCGGGGCCACGAGCTAAATAAACGGGCAGCAAAACGCGGGCACCGCACGTGGGGCGGGACGCGGCCGCGAGCGGGCGCGAAGCTCCGGTGCCGGGCACGACGGGGGGAGCCGCGCGTCCTGCGGCCCTGGCGACCCTGGCGCACGAAGCATCGGGGCGGGCGGTTCCGTGCGGGCGGAAAGCTGGACCACCCTCGGGGACGGGGGCGGGGGGCGCCGCGCAGAGCGAGCGCCCTGGAAACGGGTGGACGGGGCACGCGACAGCGAGTTTTTAAAAGTCTCTGCTAACTAAATGCCGTTTTCACTGATTCCGACGGATTGTTTTCTCCCCCGTCCGTTTGTAGGAAGAAAGGCGAAGATTGAAAAATGCAATAATTATCCAGTCGTTTATTCGAGGCTACCGAGATAGGAAACAGCAAGTAAGTTGACCGGCTGAGGAGGGGTTAGATGGCACGGGAGAGCTTACTCTGAGGAGTAGCCTCGGACTCTTACGAGTGGGACCCGTTTTGTGTGTATTTTCGTGCACCTGTTAGTGAAAGTTCATGTTGAGACTAGTATTCACCCCGGTAATTCATTTTGTTGCTGTATTTTCTGTGAAAATTCATAGGAGAGTTTGAGGTTGTTTTAAACAGCACAGTGCACACGCAGCTATAGGTGAGAACAGAAGCAGCGGCGGGGTCTCCGGTGGGCGCTGAGGGGCATTCCAGGATTTTGTCGTTTAGCCCTTCCTGGTCGCTGCACGCGAGGGCTCCGTCCTGGGCCTGCTGGGCCTGCGCTCGTGCTGACCTGCGTTCTGTTCGTCCCCAGCACTCCATCCAAAGAAGCGCGTTCGACCGCTGCGCGCGCCTGTCGCAGGCTGGGGGCGCGTCCTCCATCGCCAGCGCTCCCAGCCTCGCCCTCCTGGTGAGGCAGCTCCTGTTCTTCTACAAGCAGAGTGAAGACTCCAAACGTTTGGTGAGTGTCCCCGACGTGACGTTTTGGCTTATCCTTGTTTGCGTACTCGCCGGCTTTTTCACACGTGGTGGCCCAGCCCTCCAGTCTGTCCCCGCTCCCTGAGCATCCCTCAGCCTGTCCTAAGAGGTCATCTTTGCGGAAATGCGTTCGCCCTCTGAAAAAGCGATGTGCGTTTCCAGTGGGGCTTTTTCAGGTTTTTTTACTATGGAAAATTTCAGATATAAAAAAAGCAGAGTCATACGTTGAGCATCTGCCACATCCCCTTGATGGTCCCCAACACCTGGTCTCACACCGCGCCTTCCTTCTGTCGTTGTGAAGCCCGTCCTAAATGTCAGAGCCTGTTGTCTGTCACGCTTTAAGAGGAACCTTAAAACGTGGGATCTCTCTCTTCAAACATCCAAAATACGGTTGGGTCACTCGGAATCTGTACAGGCTCCTGCCGTATCGGTGATGAGTCCGTCCGTCTCGGTGGTGGGGACGTAGATGCACTGATGCATAGTGAGGCCGGAGGAACACTCGCTCCCCCGGTGTTGGCTTGAAGTCCCAGCATTTCCTTTCCGGCCGAGCGGGCTGGGACGTGGGAGGGGTGCCGTGAGCTAGAGCCCGTCGAGAGGGGCGGCAGGTGCTCTCCGCGCCCTTGGCCTGCGCGAGGGCCGGCCCTGCCGCTGTCCGCTGGAGTTGACGCGAGAATCAGAGCAGGAATTGCCTGCATGCTGGAGCGGGCGCCCGTTCGTGCGCTCTCCAGGAAGCCTGTAGACGGGAGGGCCACCCCGCACAGGCGCGGGGGGCCCGGGGGCCGTCAGGCGTCTGTCTGCTGGGGGCGCCCGGTCTGAACATCCCTAGTCCACTCCGGTTGGGAGCAGAGCAGAGCAGATGGCGCGTGTGCATTTTCCAAAACGCCGGACGGAATGAGATGCCATCGAAGCCGGCTGATGGGACCGAGGTGCCCCTGAGCGTTTATTCGGTTTGCAAACACACATGCAGCAGTAAGTTAGCCACACATAGGTGGGGCGAGCCTCCCGCCGGCCCTCCAGCTGCCGGGCCCCATCCTGGCCGTGCCCACCGCCTTCTCCGTAGCCCTCGCAAGGCGCTCCGCGGAGCACAGAGGAGAAACGGAGGCAGGCCTCTGCAAGGTACTGTTAGTGTCGCGTTTCCCATACATTTTATTATGGATTGCAGATTTTCGCAAGTGACTTTTGTTTCAGATCCACGTGAGTTTTAAGTGTACTTTTTTCAGTAATAAAGTTAGTGATTTAGCTTAGGACTGATCTGCCAGCTTAAGATGGAAAATCTAGAATGTGTATAAGATGCACTTCTCGTGTTCTGATTAGTTTTGCTTAAGTACTGACCCCTCAAGGAACTCTGAAGTGTCGCGTGTTCATTGAACAGCGACCTTTCGTGGACTGAGGGTCACCCCGCGCGCTTTGCCGTTTCAGATATGGCTGTACCAGAACTTAATCAAGCACAGCGCGGTGTTCGTGCGGCAGCTGGACGGGTCCGAGCGACTGGCCTGCTTGTTTCAGCTCAAGCGGTTGATGAGCCTCTGCTGCAGGTGAGCCCGCGCAGCCCGCACCCTGATGCGTGCGGCTGTCCCTCCCGGCGCCTGCAGGGACGCCCTGGGTTCCGCGCTCCGAGACCAGGGCTCTCCTTGTGTTCCTCTTGACACTGTGAAATGTGTCAAAATCACACCTGGAGATTCTGGCCTGCGGACATGAAAACGTAGCTATAAGTCCCTTCCGGCGACGTTTTCTCTCAAATACGCCCTGGGGTTATCTGGTGGCACGGCAGCGTCCTGGCGACTGGTGCACGGATGGGCCGGGGGACAGGCCCCCGCGGTGCGAGCGGCGCCGTTCTCCCGGGTGCTGCCGATACGCAGGCTCTTCACGCGCGGGCCTCTCCCGGGTTCTCGTCATGATGGACGCAGGAACTTAGAAATCAGTCACTTCCACGCCGTTCTTGGATTCCGTTTGCAAAAGAGCCCATTTAAGTGCTGTGAGCTGTAGTACCTGAGTGAGCGCGCGAGGTCGCGCCTTTACCATTTAAAGATACTGCCGTCTGCGCGGTCGCAGGTGTTCAGAAATTCTGAGCACAGCGCACGACGGTGAGTCGGGGAGACGCAGGGTCCGCGTCCAGGGCGTGTGTGAGCCCTCCTTCGTGCTTGCAGGCTGCTGCAGAGCTGCGGCGACGACAGTTTGAATGTTGCACTCCCCATGCGGATGCTCGAGGTGTTCTCGTCCGAGAGCACGTACTCGCCTGTCTTACGGGATGCCAGCTCTGTGGTGTCAGTGATTGAACAGATTTTGCACTACATGGTTCAAAATGGTACGTAGCGGGCGGGGGCAGCGCTGTGCAGAGGCGGAGGTGGTACCCCCAGGGACCGCTGGTCTCAGGCACCCCCCCACCCCCACGGTCTGCCCCACTGGTCACACGTGGGCCAAGCCGAGTGGCCGGGAGGGTGGCCGCAGGGACAGGGTGACATAGAGCCGTGCGTGTACGTCCACGAGGGCAGCAAGATACGCATTTTTTAACCACAAAACTAATTCACCACTTGGAGGCTGCTTAAGAGAGAAATTTTAAAAGTCACAACATTGGGGCCTTGCTTACTTGCGCCCTGATTCAAGCAAACTAGTGAAATAAAAATTATGACATGAGACAGTTGGAGATTAAACACCGACCAGATGGATTTGTGGTATTAAGGAGTTACTATTTATTTCTGCTGCGGTCATGGTGTCTTTAAGAAACAAAGTCCTCGTCTCTGATGACACGCCGGAACGGTTGCTTCCAGATGCGCGGAGGGCGGGCGGGGGCGGCCGCGGTGCTCAGCGATCCGGGTGACGGCGCTCGGAGTCGTGACCGTCCGGGCTGCTTACGCGGCCGCTCGCCACGGTCCTCAGTAAAGTGTTCAAGGAGCATTTAATTTGGCCCTATGGAGGGTTATTAAAAGCATCGAAAAACTGATGTTTTTTTCCTTTGTCATAAGGTACCAAATTTTAAATACGTGTTTTTCCTTTCCTTTAGGGTATTATAGAGCTCTCTATTTGTTAATCAACAGCAAGCTTCCATCAAGTATCGAGTATTCTGATTTATCTCGAGTTCCTATCGCAAAAATTCTGCTAGAGAATGTTCTAAAACCATTGCACTTTACTTACAACTCCTGTCCCGAAGGTGCGAGGTGAGAAGGGGGTCATTTTTTATTCTGCAATTTCACAAGATCTGTAGCAATAGCTGTGACAGGGTGCTGCTACCTTAACTAGTGGACTCGGAAGTCAAACGTTTACTTTATTACTGTGACTCAGACCTGCCCCCTCCTGTAAATTTGTAATTCTGGAGACCGGGTCCTTTCCTGCTTCCTGGTAGCCGTGGGAAGGTGCAGGGACGTGGCGGTGTCTCGTGGCAGGGAACACGGAGCGAAGTTCGTTGCGGGGGGTCCCGCTGGCCGCGAGCGCTCGGCTGCGCTCGGTTTAGCAGGGAGGCGGTGGCGGTGTGGAGGGCGCGGTGTGGGGACGCCCCGTGCGCCCCGTGCAGTCCGTGCAGCGCCGTGTCTCCTCCCGCAGGCGGCAGGTGTTCGCGGCCTTCACGGAGGAGTTCCTGGCCGCGCCCTTCACGGACCAGACCTTCCACTTCGTCATCCCCGCCTTAGCGGACGCGCAGGCCGCCTTCCCCTACGAGCCCTTCCTGAGCGCGCTGCTGGCGCAGGAGGGCGCGGGCCCGGGCGCGGGCGCGGGCGCCCCGTGGCTCTTCTACTTCGTCCTGACCGTCGCGGAGAACCACCTGGGTACGAAGCGCGCGGGTGCTGGGCCATCAGGGAGGGCAGCGTGGCGGCAGGGTCGTGCTGCCAGCGCGGCCTCGGCTGGGGGCTTCGTGGGCGGGGGTGTGTGCCGGGGCTGTGTCCTAGACAGGGTCCCTGGGGAAGGTCTGGCGGAGTAGAAACCTCCCATCTCCGCCCCGACGGAAAAGAATTGGGGCGCTGAACGGGAGGACTCTGAGCAGGGGCCGGCGTCACCTGTCGTGCAAAGCCCCTGCTGTGCCCGTTCGAGGACTGCAGCGTCTCCCCCAGGGTGTTTTAACGCACGCGTCACGCGGGAAGCGCTAGGCTGTGAGCGAGCGTCTCTGGTCGCTGTCGGTGACGGTCGCGCTCGGCTGTCTGCACAGGGACCCTCTCCGAGGAAGGCCTGCTCGAGTACCTGAGGGTGCTCCAGACCTTCCTTCCGCAACTCCCGGTCTCGCCTGCCAGCGCCAGCTGCCAGGACGCAGCCAGCGACTCCGAGGACGAGAGCGAAGGGGCCGACACGCAGATGAGCGCCCCGGTAAGCCGCGGGTGGGTGCCGGCGTGGGTCACGCGCCCCGGGTCGTTTTGAATTCTGCGCACCCCGTGTTTGAGGGTAGAGTAACCCCGAGCGCACTCAGTGCAGGCGGAGTCGCCTCGCCCCTTCCCTCGGGACGCCATCCCCCCCAGGCTGGTCCCCCCGCCAGACCTCTTCCTGTACGCGGGGCGGTGTGTTTCTCGTGCAGAACACGGTCTTCGTGTGTGTTAACGTGGTTGTCACCCGGGAAACACCCCCTCGAGTGCAGGGGTCGGGCGGAGAGGCGGTGGGCCAGCTTCTCGGGCGCGCACGTGCCGTGTGCCAGGCACGGTTCTGTCTCTAAGGGATGTTTCTGATGCCAGCTTTGTCGAGATGTCCCGTAAAGTTCACCCTTGTGGGCGACGAGCAGTGCGTGGCCACCGGCCCCGTCTGACTCAGAGCATCTCAGATAGTCCAGTCACCAATACTCAGTGTCACGTACCTGTTCGTATTGACATACCTAGGTGCATACATGAAAAACGCGTGTATCCTTGATTAATACCCCCGATAGGTGAACTGCATAGAACGTTAACTCAGGTTTTATTCAGTGAGTCAGGTCTAGAAAAACTAAGACGTAAAAAAATAGATTTATGTATTTATTTCATTTAGTTGTTTTTAAATAAGTTCTTTAATGGTCTATTTTGCTTAAACTGTTACGTCAGATAACCTCAAGCGGAAGTCCCATCAGGGATCATGTATCTTCACACACGTACGCTCAGTACAGCGTAGTCCAAAGAATAGGAACGTTTTTCTTAAGATGCAAATACTGAAAATATGGTCACGTCAGTGGGCAAAAGCTGACTGGTCACCGACCCGTGCCACGCTGGACTCCGCTGGCGCCTGATGGCCACAGTGCCCGCGGCCCGGGGGGTCCCAGTGACGCCGGCGGGTGGAGCGGTCGGGGTGTCGAGACGCTCGTTGTGGCTGAGTGTCGGCCAGCGCCTGTCTCGTGTCTCCACTCGTGGACGAGTGAGAGAGTACGTGTGCGCGTGCGCAGGGTGCGTCCTCATGGTGCACGGTAAGGACACTCATCTGTCTGGGCGTTTTAGGAGGACGGCCGGCTGTCGATCCCGTATGTGACAGAGGAGTGTCTGAGAAAGCTGGACACGAAGCAGCAGACCAGCGCCCTGTTAGACCTGGTGTGGAGGGAGTCCGCAGGCCAGGAGGCCTTCACGCTGGTGGCCGCCATCTGCCACACGCTCATGGTGCAGCATCGGGTGATGGTGCCCAAAGCCAGGCAAGTCCCCTGGGGTGCCGGTGCGGGCGCAGGGGCGTGCCCTCCTCCCCGTCCCCGCCTCCGTCTCTGCCGGCACCGTCCCCCCGCTCCTCCCTCGCAGACGGGCCGTAGAACCTTCTACTGTCCGCGCACTCGGTGGGACACGCAAGTCTGTTTTTCCTTCCCGAACCAGCTGTCACGAGTCCTTTTCCCGGCCGTGCGTCTCTGAAGCGCCCTGTGTGTGAGACGGTAACAGACGACAGAAGCTCATTTCTCTGTAGCGTCTTAGGAAGGAGGAGTTTGCGTCTCAGCTCCCCTTTTAGGCGGCCTGCCCTTACAGAACCGCGCGGCGGCTCCGTCCCAGTGCTCGCTGTCCGCTTGCGCGACAGCCTCCTCTGGCGCTCTGACAGTTTTGTTTCCCAAAAGTATGGAGGAAACTTTGATACGGAAAAGCAAGTTAATTCATGGCTTGTTTACGCTTAGATATTTGTGATGATAATCTTGATCTATTTTTTTCCCCTCTATTTTGAATGTCAGCTTAGTGATTTCTTGGAACTTTAACAGAAAAATATTAAGTAGAGCTCAGTGCAGATATGTGTAGTGATTCTAGGAAGGGAGGGGCCGGTGTCAGCGGCCACCTGCTGCCGGCCCCTGTCAGGAAGTAGCTCCTGCAGTGTCAGATGACTCCTGTCACCGCAGAGGGTCCACTTTGGTTCCATGAAGTGCCAGCCCCTGACGTGAAGGGAGCTGTCTCTTCGGTTGGGAACGCGTCATCGGCCGAAGCCGCCTCGTCAGCACTGGCACAGCCGCTAACCGGGTGCTGTCTTAGCTGACGGCTAATATTTATTGCTGCTGGAGGAAGTGAGATGCCCGTGAGCTGTGACCCTCCCGGTGATTAGCCCCTGATAGGCTAGTGACATCAGAGCAGGACGTGACATCTGAGGATCCGAGCAGAGCGAGGCGGGACGTTCGCTTTTATTTTCGCGCAGAGCCCGCCGAGGGGCAGTGCCGGAGGGTAACGGCCGCGTCTCCGCGCATCGCTGCCCTGCTCTGCGCCAGCGAGTCCCAAGGAGCTGCGTGCGGCCTGTTTGGGGGGGTGGCACCTGTTTTCCAGGTCCCGCTGTGCAGCCGTTGCGCCTTTTGGCGTCCCCCCCCCACCCCGTCCCTCCTTCGCACCGTGGCCCGGGGCTGCTGCCCCGTTGGGTTAGGCCCGGCCTGAGGGAGTGCGTTCACGTCTTCAGGCTACATGAGAGTGAGCGAGTGCTCACCTCGAAGGGCGCGCGTTCCGAGCGGCTGGGTTCTTGGCGTCGTCTGCCTCGGCCGCGCCTGAGGCCTCTCTCCCGCCCTCAGGGCCTGGTTCGCTGGGGAAGAAGATTGTTTGGCAGGTTGCCTCCCTCTGAAATGTGTCTTGAAGTTTTTATTATCATTAAGGAAATTTAGAATTTATTTTTAACCTTGCATTGTCTCAGAGGTGAAATGTATTTTAACGTTGCAATTTAATACTGCTTTTGCCAATAAAGGGATGCTTTGAGTAGGAAAGTGCAAAGTGTGACATTTGTACTTGTGTGCTACAAGAGAGGGCATCCCTGGGTGGCTGACTCACACTTCTCTCACTTGTGACAGCTTTGCACACAGCGCAGAGCCGAGAACACCTTGCCGTGTGACCCCTCCCGTCGGTGAGCTGGTGTCTGCCGTGTTCTCGTAATGACTTGAATCGTCTCTGCAGACGACTGGCTGGAATTTACGGCCTGAGTCGAAAATGTTGCCCTTTGCTAATTAACTCGTAGGGTTATCTTAGCTAAATAAAACTTAATGGGCAGTTTTAATGTATCCCAGTATATGTAAAGAATGTCACTTTCCCGAATTAAAAAATAAAAATTGGAAAAAAGAAACATAGTATCAAAAAAAGGAAAAGAAAATATCCTTTTAGCAGTAAGGCCCCAAACTAAATAACCGTCAGTCATTTATAAAAATGTTGCCTACTGAGTGATTAATTTAGGAAGCATAATTGTTTCAAAGTTAACTTGATATGTAACTTTCGAAATGTGTAACTATTACAATGGTGTTTCACATATACATGGTGGAAAGATGTTAATTATTTTTTTTGTGAGAAATACGTTATAAGAGAACGTATCGGGAGGACCCATTTTATCAGTAACATTATACTAGATAATTTTTTAAAAGAACTCAATTTCTTCACCAAAAATAAGGCCAGCAAACCCTAGCCTTCCAGAGTTCATGTATGTTACCAGAGTGCAGCGTCCTGCATAGGGCTACGTTAAGTGGTCCGCAAGGTTCTTTATTCTTTAGTTCTAAGTCAAATCCATGTTATACAGAAGGCGGTTTTCACCTTTAAAACATATTTTAGGTCTAAATTATTTTTAGATGTTAACATTTTGGAAAACATTTGTTTCAAGAATGGTGGCATAAACCGGTCCCTGAGCCCTCAGCCGTTTTCCCGTCAGTAGTGGTGGGATCAGCCTCCCGTGACGTCACAGTGTGTGCGTGTGGGGCGGCCGGTCCCAGGGGAGCACACTCGCCCTGCTGGCCCACGGCCCGTCTCCCGAAGGGCTGACCTCTGAGCCCATGTGCTCTGGGGCGGTGTCCGGTGACCCTGGCTCACCAGCCAGCCCGTTGTGAGACGCCCTGTCGTGGGAAGCGTGCTCTCTGGGGTGACGCGGGCATTTCTCAGGTTGTCCCTCGTCCTCGGGCACAGACTGTACCCCGAGCGTCGCTCACTCTCGTTCCCCGTCCCTTCCAGGCTTCTCTACAGCTTGGCCTTCAACGCCCGGTTCCTGCGGCACCTCTGGTTTCTCATCTCCTCGATGACCACGCGCATGATCACGGGGTACGTACGCACTGCGCACGCCACGCGGACGATCGCGGGGGCCGCACGCACTGCGCGCACGCACATGCTGAGCCCCATGGGGGGGCGCAGAGACCCCCCACCTCACTGTGTCGCAGAACGTTGGGTGTGACTCAGGCTGGTGGAGACCGAGCTTGCAAATGCGCGGCACGTGGCGCTGCACGTGCCGGCGGCCCCCGCCGTCCCGTGCCAGCCTCGCCCGCGGTGGCGCAAGGGCGGAGCTTGGGGAGGAGGCGTGTTTCTTCTTGCTTGGTTTGGGTTTTTGGCTTTAGGCGGACTAGACAGGAAGTTGAAGGAAGGAGCTTTTGTGGGTGCGGGCGGGGTGTCGTCCGCGGTCCGGCTTGGACTGTGCCCCGCAGCTGGTGCTGGGAAGCCTGTGCTGGCTTCTCTGGGCGCAGAGGGAACGGTGGCCACGCTTCAGCGCCCTGCGTCAGGCTCGGCCACCCCGTGTCCTCCTCACGACAGAGGGCTGTCCGTTTGTGGGCAGCATGACTTCGAGTGACTTTCATGCTTTTCTCATTTGCTTGGAATGCGTCTTAAGTGAGCAAAGGGAGTTTTTAACGGTACCGTTGCAACTGGTAAAACTCACGAAGGCTAAGTGACGTGTCGTGTGTCGCAGTGGAGGCGCAGGAGAGAGACGAGAGGAACCTAGGACTGTCCTTTCATAGGGCTGTCAGGGGTGTTGTGTCAGGGGCATTGTGGTCTGGTTTTGGTGCGTTAGCTGCTCACGCCGCATCGGCCTTGGCTTTCAGGAGTGACAGGTTTGTTCAAGGCAGGAGCCTGGGCCTCCCCGGGACAGGAAATTGTCGCTGACCTGGAGTGTCTCAGCTTAGCAACGGAGCCCTGCCTGGCGATGGCTCTCGTGTTTATGGCGCTTGTCCCTGGGTGCGGAAATGGAGTCACAGTGTGTGAAAGAAGAATGAGGTGATCTTAATCACTTTAAATTAGCAGCATTATTAAGTTGATGAAGTCACACACGTTTTTTTTAAAACTCATTTCTGAAAAGCCCATGTGAGCATTTGAGGTGTTTTTTTACTTAATTTATTAAAATAAAGTCCCTCAAGAAACTTAGAGTATATATATTCATGAACCCCGATGCACAGCTCATCGTATCGACCATCAGAATAAAATGTCTGATTTTTCTGAGAACGGCATTGAGTTTAATCTGAAAATAATTTACGGCCAGACACACACAGCCAGGAGCCCTCCACTTCGGTGGGCCCACGTGGGGGCCGGCGCTCGGGTGACGGGGCGGCAGGGGGAGATGGACCCCGTGACCAGCCAGCTTCTCTCTTCCCTGAGACAGCGCTTTCCCGGGTCTAACGGAGGGCCCTCGGCCAGGCCGCCAGCGCGTGCAGCGAGCGGCGAGCCTGCCCCCGACCCCGAGCCTGGCACGGCCCTCGGGGCCCGTCACTCGGCAGGCTGTCGTGACGATGTGGCGCCCGCTTCCCGCGCCCGCCGCGGTGGCGCTCTCCAGTGTTCGGGATGGTGCGCTCAGCTCAGCTCCGGGGCGGAGGGCACCCCCTGGGCTGGGGGATGGCAGGGGCCACCGGGCCCCGTCGGTGAGACCTCACAGCCGGCTCTCCTGTCCCGTGTCTCTTCCGTCACGGCGAGTTAGGGACTGTTGACTCGCACGTGAGTCTTCAAGACTGACCTGTTTTCAGAGGGATATTTGAGGCCTTCTGTTTCTGTCCCGGCTGGATGCAGCGGGCACACGCCTGAGCCTCCGTGCTACTCACATTTCCTGTCGCTGCGGTGACAGTGATGAAGGCCCTGGCAGGCCTCCGGGACTTCAGGGGAGCCAGTGAGCTCAGGCCAGGAGCTGCCCTCGTCCCTTCTCGCGGGCGGGAGCAGTGTCAGCACGCTGGCAGGTGCGGGCCAACCCCGGTGCTGGCGACGGGGACGATGCCGAGCACGGGCACTCCTGCCTGCGGTGACAGCTGTGAGCTGGCTGGCGTGTCGCTCTGGGACTAGAGTAGCGGCTGGGAGCCCGTCTGTCCCTCTTGCCGCTGCAGGAGACGCTTCCTCCACGTCGTAGCTGGCTCACGCGGCGTCCATGTCCCCCTCGGACACACTCACCAGTCACGGCCGTCGCTTTTGTGGTCCGCGTTTAGGGGCAAGGCGACCCGAGGACCCAGACCTGCTCTCAGTCATGTCCACAAAGCACGTGACAACCATGTTCCCCCACACGTCGGCAGTGTCGCTGTGGGTGGCCCCGTGCTCGGCTTGGTGGCGAGTGACGCGGGGGGGAGGAGGGGACCCCCGTGCGCGCCACCGGGCAGGTGAGGAAGCCAGCGCCGCCCAGTCAGTGGCCCTGCGCCTCATTCAGCGTCCACAGACACAGCTTTTTCCCGTCACCCCGGCTTTGGCAGGGGCGTGGGACATTTGTAAAATAACTGAAAAGTAAAGAATTGTCCCTGTGTGCACGTCCTCACTGCGTTCCCGTGTGGGCCAGAGCCTCCATCCTTGACGTCTTTGTCACGGTGCTCAGTGCGCAGGGGCAGGGGCGGCCGGTGGACGCACCTGGGCGGTGGACGAGGCCGGCGGAGAGCGGGGCAGGTGGTTCCTGAAGGTCCTCACCCGGGCGTGACGCTCGGCTGCTCCGGACGTCCCCGGGGGGAGTGGCGGGCGGCGCGTCTCACGGGCCCGGGCGGCCTGCGCCACGGGGGCTGCTGGTCAGCCCTCGGCGGTGGCCTTGCTCCCGGAACCTCGCTCCGGAGGGCGGGCCCGGGCGAGGGCGTTCGTGGGGACTGCTGGGTCGGGGCCGCTCTTGTTCTTTATCAGCCCGCGTCGTCAGAGTGACTTCACCGTCCCTTCGAGCGCATTCGCTGCTAACGGAAGCGTGGCTTGCCCTGGTCAGGTTTGCCTGATGTCGTGTCTGAATCTGTTCCCAGACCAAAACTCGCCTTGAAACCCTGGCCCTTCTCTCCCTTCCCCCAACCCAAGGTCCACGGTGCCGCTGCTGCAGGTGATATCGAGGGGGTCCCCCATGTCGTTCGAAGACTCCGGGCGCATCATCCCGCTCTTCTACCTTTTCAGCTCCTTGTTCAGTCACTCGCTCATCTCCATCCACGACAACGAGTTCTTCGGCGACCCCATAGAAGGTGAGAGGGTTCATTCTAACGGATGACGACTTCTCATTTTTCCGTCAGCTTTGGCGTGCAGTGCTCACGTTAGTTCCAGGTGTCCAGCGTGGTGACGAGACATCTGTGTACCGCACAGCGGTCACCCCGCTGAGTCCGCGTCGTTATCACAGTATCACCAGCCGCGATCCTCGTGCTGTGCCTTCTGTCCCCGTGACTGTTTGTAACCGCCAGTTTGTGCTTCTTAATCCCTTCCCCCTCTTTCACTGACTCCCCCCAGCCCCCTCCCATTCGTAACCCTCAAAATGTTCTCATAATTGTGTTCGTTCTGTTTATTTGTTTTGTTCTTTAGTTCCACACATATGTAGTTACATGGCATTTGTCTTCCTCCGTCTGACTCACTCCACGCAGCACCACCCTCTAGGTCCACCATGGAATATCTTTCTGTCCCTTAGCTTTAGTCTCCGTGTGTCTTTTAATCTGAGGCATGAGTCCCTTGCTGGGTGGAGTCGTCTTGTTTGTAGGTCCTGGGTCTTCGTTACTTTGAGTATTTTATGTTAAGTAGAAGGTAAGACTTTTGAGGAATCCGTGTGTCACTGGCCCCGTGGCTCATTCTCACAGGCGCTAGGAAAGTGTTAAGCTTTGCGGTGTGTACTGAGCCATCTGTTAAAAGTTACGATAGAAAATTGGATCCTGTTTTCCAGTTGTAGGTCAGAGACAATCATCCATGATGCCTTTTACTTTAGAGGAGCTCGTGATGCTGTCACGATGCCTTCGCGACGCCTGCCTAGGGATCATCAAGCTGGCCTACCCGGAGACAAAGCCGGAAGTCCGCGAAGAGTACGTCACCGCCTTCCAGAGCGTCGGGGTGACCACCAGCGCGCAGGTGCAGCAGTGCGTGCAGCTGGAGCAGAAGCGCTGGGTCCAGCTGTTTAAGGTATGGCGGGCGCGTGGTCACGCTTACTGAGGTCAGAATGTGCAGATGCGTCTTGTTCTGACTCATTTCAGAAGCATAGAGATACAGGTTTGCTTCAGGCGTAATTTTTAATTTACAAAACTTTTCAATTAAGAAAAGTCATTTTCATTTCTTTTAAAACCTTGTGTTTGCCTGTGTCATGCATCTCTTATCATTGCCCTGAGAACTTTCAGTGACAAGGTAGCGTCTAAATAAAAATTTAAAACGCTTTTATTTTTCACTGAAAGGTCTCTTACAGACTTCTGGAAATCTCATAAGCCGTTGATTAACAGAGGTGGCATAGAGTCATCAGTTTCACGCGAGTTGAATATAAACTGTGTTCAGATGTGTTCATGGTTCGCCACGCAGGAGAAGGAGTCAGGGGTCCCCGTGTCGGGAAGGTTGGCAGGAAACCACCGCCGCTGAGAACAGAGCTGCTGGGGTGGAAAAACAGACAAGAATAAGGGTGCCTGACTTGCCGTGAAATGTCTGCGGCAAACGCGGCCAGTCAGCTGAAATCGCTCATTAAGCGAGCGAGAGCAGAGGAAACGCATTTTCCAAATGGAGTGCTAGATTTACAGTCCGCTCAGTGCTGGCGACCTCTCCACACTAATGTTCCGTCCGAGTCATCAGCTGTCCCTTTTGGTCTTCCATCACCGCTTTTGTCAAGCTATCTATTTAATTGAAAGAAGTTAATTGAATGAAAATGATCAACTAAGCTTGTATTAATATTGCTAATGGAACGTCCTTGGCCACGCTCGCAGAGCGATGCCAGGCGCGACTTTAGGAAAGGCCCATTAGCGCTCGCTCCTCACCCGCCGGGCTCATTACGGCCGCCCGTGCGCCCCACGCGTGCGCGCCGCCGCCGGGCTCGGCCGCCTCCTGGCCTCGGCACGTGGCCCCTGGAGCGCGGCGTGAGCGGCGGTGACGGCCACGGATAACGCGGCTGCGCTGAATGCGCACTCATGTGTCGTTGGACCTACGGTCTGTGCGGATGGGCGCGATGCACGTTCGCCCGATTGATCTTAACGATGATCTTGGTGATCCTGAGCGCGCTTTGGAGGCCGCGCGTCAAGCCCCTGGTATGCTTTTTCTGAAAGGTGCACGGTTTTGCACCTTTTGTGAAAATAAGTTAAACATGAGCCATCTCACCCACTTAAAACCTGTGATTCCTATGGAAGCTTTTCCTGGATACGTGTGTGATGGTAGCGCATGTGGTTTTTTAAAAAGTATTTAATTAAAATAAACTCTGAGATCTTTGTTAATCTTTCCATTCTGTCAGATGCGAGGTTTTTATGTACAGTATCAGATTTTATTATTTTATAGTACCTATCGAGAATTTAATTATTTTCCCCTGATAGGCTTATCTTTAGAACGTGGAAATCTGTGAATTTAATAACACTATACATTTTCCCCTTGGCCTGGTTTTATTTTGCTGACTCATCAAATAGAAATTTCATGCTGAATTTTTTTCTTACGCCTCAAAGTATTCATGACCCCTTGATTCAGGATTGCAGAGTTTTAAGAGTTGGGGTGAAAATTCCCTTTTGAGGGTATAGGATTGTTTTAGGTCAGACCTTCTGAGTTTATAACAATTGTGTGAAGACAGTTTCTTTAAACAGAATTTCTGTTGTCAGAAAGAAAATGTTTACACAACCTGTTAATGAGCAGAGCCGTAAAAATAAAGGTGAAAAATCAAGGCATAGTTTTTCGGGAGAAAAGGGTTCGGCTGTTGTTAGTTTTTCTTCATAGCAAAGGTTATCATCACGTGAACTAAGAATTACCCTCGGGTCGTTGTGTCCCAGACGCTTCTCTAAGCGTCACGTGTGTCGGTGCACTTGCTGCGGACACTCTGTGAGGGGGACGCCGTGACGGCCTCCACCTCACGGGGAGGCCGCGTTGGACCTCGGCTGCGCCGCTGCGTCCCTTCTGGAAACCCCAGGGCTGAAACAAAAGGGTAGCATTTGTTATTGACAGTGCAAATCTGAGTTGAAGAATTCAAGGTAGAGTGGACCAGAGCGTGTGCCAGCGACTTCCTGCCTCCGGGGCTCTGCCAGAATTGCAGATGACGAGCCGGCTCCTTCGGCCACCGGCCATTGTCATTTTTCAGTCCTGCGCTGGTCCTCGCGAACCAATTTCTGAGAGAGGCTCTGTTGGCGGGCCACGGGACACGGACTCTAAGTGGATAGAGTCATCTTTCTCTGTCACTGTAAGAATTGAGGTCAGTTCTGAGGCCTGCACTGACACTGCTAAAACAGTTTGTGCATTTATCAAATTTATAAACTCCTCCTGACGTGTAATTTACGGCTGTAATTGCTTTAGCCGTGCGAGGAGATGGGCGCTCCCGCGTGACACGCCTGGACAGCCACCACAGCGACGGGAGGGGCGTCCGGGCCGCTGCCCGCAGTTTTGTTTTCTTTCAAACTTAGAAGAAAACTGGTTTAGATGGAGGTGACGTTCGCCGTTGAATTCAAGTGTGAGAGTCGGCATTTCTAGAAAAGGAATTTGGACTGGGTTCAGAGCTAGTATTGCCAGAGTTATTTAGCAAATAAAAAACGTGTCATTTAGGTACATTTGAATTTCAGATTTTTTTTTTTTTAAATATAAATATGTCGTATGCAAAATTTGGGACATGCACTTTTTAAGAAGCAGTATTTGAGACCTGCTTACACTTTGAATAAAGCCCTATTTGGGACGTATTTACACTAAAAACGGTTTGACGGTTATCTACAGTTCAGAGTTGAGCGGGTGTCCTAACACGGCGCTGGAGCGGGCAGGCCCGTGTGGGGCCACGTCTGAGTGCGGTCACTGTCACCTTCCGGTCGTGAAGCTGCGCCGTCCGCGGGGACGGCTGTCCCCGCAGCCTCCGCAGCAGACCTCAGGCCCGGATCGCTTTCTGTCTTCTCTCCCCGGTCCTCTGACGTCCGGCTGGCGGCCGTTTCCGAGCTCGCTGGTGTGACGCGGCCCTCTTCTTCCCCTGCAGGTCATCACCAACCTCGTGAAAATGCTGAAGGCCAGGGACACGCGGAGAAACTTCTGTCCTCCGAACCACTGGCTGTCGGAACAAGAAGACATCAAAGCAGATAAGGTGTTACTGAAAGAGCCTTTTAATTCTTTTATCGGGCGTTTTTTTTTCAGCTTTGGTTTTGCTAGGGAAAAGAATAAATCCTTTAAAAATATTTAATTTATTATTTATTATGTAACAGAGTCCAGGATTAAGGAGACAAACTTTGTTTTAACTTCTAAATCACATAAGAGAATATATAGCGACATCATCGACCAAAATACGCGTCCTGAGTTTGTTAATAACTTTAATTTGCTTTTGAACCACAAATTGAAGCCTGATGATGCTTTTTGCAGTTGAAAAACATTTTGCTTTTATTAGTGTTGCTCATTAATACGCATTCAGCACTTAAAAGAAGTGGAGTTTACCCTTGATCTTCTAAAGGAGCGACGCTGCCCGCCACTCCGATTGAGATCGGAAGTGGCTTCGGCCGCGTGACGTTTTACAACATGGTAACGTTGGCAGAGGACGCGAGGTGGCTTAACTTCTGCTTGTCAGAAAAAGGCACGACTGGCTGCCGTTCGGGATGTTGGGGGTGGGGCAGAGTGCAGGCCCGCAGAGGGGACGAAGATTCCAGAAGCGTCCGCGCAGACAGGTGCCGGCCGGCGGCGTCAGAAGCGTCGCCGTGTTCGCCCAAGCTGTCTTCTCTTCAAGCGGTGGCTTCGCGCTCTGCTCGCCGACCCGGTGGAGACGCCGTGGCGGGTCCCGTCCAGGGGACTCCCCAGGGCCAGGCGGCCCCTGCACAGCGTTTCCACCGCAGAGCCGTCGCTGGCACGAGGTGGCTCCAGGTGCGGGGACAGCGCACGCACGGGCCTGTGGAGCGGCTTCCGCCGGCCCGCACCTGCGGGCCAGGACGGGACCCAGAGAAGAGGAGCGTCGTCATCATCGGCGTGTGTAGGGGACGGGAGCGGCCTTGTCGTGTTGAAGGAAGCCGTCGCACACCCAGCCCGCGTGTCCTGGCCGCGCAGCTGGTGACATGCGGTCCTGCCCCAGCCGGCAGCCCGAGGCGGTGCTCTGAAGACATGCGGCCCTCCGCTCAGCACAGTCCCCGTGCCGGCTCCGCGACACGGGCTCGGAGGCCCCGGGGTGGCGTCTGCTCCAGTGTCACAGTCACCGTGCCACCCCCCGCCCCAGGAGGTTCTCCGGGAAGTGCTCACCAAAGCACAGTGCGTCCGCTGGCGTGCGTGGCACAGGCTCACGACCGCATCGCTGCCCGCCTGCGACACACAGCACACGACCTGCAGCGGCCGGACGCACCCCACCCGCTGCTGCAGAGAGAGCGCAGCACCCCAAAGTGTCCCGCCGAAACCCACGCTTGACGGGGCGAGCCGTCCAGACGGCCTTGCAGATGGCAGGAACGGAGCGCGCGGTGGGTGCCCGTCCCGAGGTCCGGGCAGCGGAAGCGTCCCGGACACTGCCTCTGCCGTCACCCGGCGCGCGGGGCTGAAGGAAGGCTCAGGGGCTCCCTGAGAGCACGGACTCAGAGACGGCGCGCTGCACCGGCCGTCGGATGCTGCACGGCCACACGCGTGCTGGGAAGCGACGAGCAAGCGAACGTGCGCGTTAGGCAGGGCGTGCGCGCGGCTCTCTGTAGCGCGGTCGCGGTGCGATGGTGTCCTGTGTGCAGACGCCGCCCACCGTCGGGCGGAGCCGGTCGAGGGCTCCCTGGGCCGTGTCAGGACACGGTCACTGCAGACGAGGAAGGGCCTCCCGTCAAGGACGCGCGGTCAGGGGCCCAGCGAGCCAGAGGCGTGGGGGGCACAGGTCGGGCGGCGTGTGGTGCGCTGGGCGGGCCTGGACATGCCCTGAGCAAGGCTTGCCGGCCCGCAGGTGACGCAGCTGTACGTGCCGGCCTCCAGACACGCGTGGCGCTTCCGGCGCATGGGCAGGATCGGCCCCCTGCAGTCCAGCCTGGACGGTGAGTCCCCGGCCGCGCACCCCTCCCCTCCCCGCCTCGGAGCTGAGCGCGGCCGTGCGCTCCGTGACAGCCGCCCTTCCCGAGTGGCGTGGCCCGCGCACTCCGCGTGGAATGGCTCATAGCACAGCCCCATATCACCCCGGCCCCAGACCCAGCCCCGTCCCAGCCCCCGGCCCCGTCCTGCAGCCTTGCAAGTCCCCTGGGGCGCGCACGCGTGACTAACACGGCTTCACACGTGTCGCAGTGGGCGTGGAGGCGCCACCACTGTCCGTGTCCGAGGAGCGGCAGCTCGCCATCCTGACGGAGCTGCCCTTCGTGGTGCCCTTTGAGGAGCGGGTGAAGGTACGTGGTTCTGTCCCCTTCTAGACTGACGACAGGTGTTCGTTTCTGTCTGTGAACACCGGTGCAGAAGTCTCAGAAGCTGCCGAGTGCCAGCGAATCCTGTAGTTCATGTTTTCTCGTTAGAGGGGATAGTTGACAGTGATCCATAATGTGTGACGCAGCCAAAGATCTGCACGAACTGGAAATTGTTTCCCTTAGTTGTAACTAGTTAAAAGGCCTGTGACGCTTTTGTTTTTTCTCTAGTAAGTTAGGCAGCATTTTAAAAGATGCTTCTGTACATTACGATACAGTTATTTATACTTCGTAAAACTATGACAAAGAGATGGACACGCCTCTTCATTTCTTGCCTGGTGGTTTTTGGCTAGCTACAAAACTGTTTGCACTTAGCTGTTTCCACATATAATTTACAATGTTTCTCTTCACCAACTTAGCACATTTCTGTAGAATGCCAGGCTCTGTCCCTCAGGAATGGCTTCCAGAGGGTTTTCTCAGGCGTGCCCACTCTTTTTACAGGACTAACACAAGACTGAGTTCCTCTCAGAGCTCTCCCTGTTTCTTCATTCACACACCTGCACGCACGTGTGTGCGCGGCGTTGCATGGTTCCTGAGCTCCCTCTGCTGGGGCCTCCAGGAAATTACTCGACTCTCGCGATGGAGCTGCCCTCACTGATGCGCACGCACAGCCTGACAAACCTGGTCCTTCACCCACCACCGGGGTTGTGGGAAGGGTTTACGGGAGTGAGTGCTGACAGTATGCTGTAGTACGAGGTTTTAAAAAAAATTTGCTATAAACTGGGAACAGGAGCAACGCTACAAATGCACAAATAGTACACATTTGTTAAGGCATAAAATCAGTATTTGATGCCTTGACCTTTAAAATTGGTTTCAGAATTTGTGGAGGTAAAAAGTTAAGGTTTATTTAAGAGTTTTTCTTTTGGTTGCTTATAACAAAAGGTCTCTTGTTTCAAATAACCTCACGACTGCTCCTGTTCGTTAGATCTTTCAGAGGCTGATTTATGCAGATAAGCAAGAAGTCCAAGGAGACGGTCCGTTTCTGGATGGAATTAATGTCACAATAAGAAGAAATTATATTTATGAAGATGCTTATGACAAACTTTCTCCAGAAAATGGTATTTATCATTCTCTCTGTGTATGGCAGCGGGAGGCTGGGGGAGTATTGTAGGAAAGGTGATCGTTAAAAAAATGAGTATCTATCATTTTGTCTTGTAATGACGTTTTAGTACTGAAATATAGTAGGTCGGATTTGGGAGGTGTATGTTATTAAATATTATCCTTAAGATTGATAAATAATTACTGCAGCGCAAGACTTTCAAATTTGATTTTTTTAAGGCGAGAAACCTTACCCCTCGCCCCCCCAAATTTCTCTAAAATTGAGCAGACAACCTATATATAATTCAAAAAATTTGGATGGGCAGCTATTTATATTCTGTATCTTATATGTAACTATATAAATATTATAAATTGTAAGCGAAATTAAATATACCAAGATAAACACCATTGCAATCTAAATTTCTCTGTAAAAAGATAGTGTGCTTTGATGACGGTCTGTTTACACAACAGGGAATTACGTTGTAACAGTGACTCAAACAGCATTTAGAAGTCAGTGACACACTTTGTCTTACTTTAGTTAACATTTGATACCAGCGTTAAAAGTTTTAGAGTTGCTCGTTCACACGTCAATAATTTGAACTTCCGAATGAGGAATCCATGACGTGGGAAATAACAGCTGCCTTTTCTTCTGGGAAAGCAAAACTTCTTGTTTCAGATCAGTTTTTTCACTCAAAGAGCTAATCTTGTCAGTCTGGGGACAGCGAGCAGGGCTAGCCGGTCCCCTCAGTGTCGTCCAGGTTTTGTGCGCACGCTTCTCGTTTTTCACATGATCTGGCTTCGTCATTCGCTCCTCCCTCCGACGCCGACTGTCTCAGACCACAGGCTGTGAACCCTCACCGCCCCGGGTCACTCTCGCCTGGGCGGTGTGACCACGTTCAGAGTGTCACGTGTGAGACGGAAGTCAGGTGTCCGACTCCCGGTCCAACATAGTTTTGGAAAGAAAAGAAAGCACTATTTTTCCCTCCGTTGGGGTCCGCAGCCCCTCACAGCCAGTCGCGGTCACCTCGTGCTTCGTGCCATGCTGGCGGTTTTCCCGTCCGTGTGTCCTGCCTGGCGGGGAATCGGTGCCTGTCACTCGGCTCGCAGGGCTGGTGCTCAGCAGGTGCCCGACAGGCCTGTGGTCGAGGCTGTAGCAGGCGGGGACTCCGCGGCCGGGCCGGCGGCCGGGTGCACAGGGACAGCCGGGGCGCAGGGCGCACTGCGCTCGGTGGCCTGGGCTTCCTGCGTGCGGGCCCGTCGGGCAGGACGGCATGGGTGCTTGTCAGCACCTTTCCCTCTAAAACACCTCGCGGGGGTGAGTTTTTAAGACGGAACTCCTAGTGGGTCCTTAATCTTAAAATCATTTGAGAGCTGATCGTATGCCAGCTCCCCAAGTGCAGGCTGAGAATTGCATTGAGTTTAGAGGATCTGGGAAAATCTTCTCATAGTACGTACGTTGTAACGCTTTGAGTCTTTGCGAACAGTCTCTAATTCAGGCCTTATTAATAGGAGTTATTAAATCGTGTGTTAAAGTTCTTTGATATTTCGCTAGGCGTGTTAGTACACTTCACATTGTCTCAGAATGCTTAATTGACTTAGGGGAGCTTGGTGTGAGGTGCACGCTCGTCACCCCACGGCCTCGCACGGCCGTCTTCAAGTGCGTTGACAAGTGCGCCGTCCGGGTGGGGCTCGGAGAAGTAGCGTGAGGAGCTGCGCAGACGGTGACACGGGTCTCGACACGGCGATCCCCGTGTGCTCCTCCAGGGGACCCTCCTGGCTCGCACCTCGCCTTCTCCCCGGGAGCACTGGTCAGGTCCAGGCTTGGGTCGTTGTGAGGGCGTGGAGGTGGCACAGCCGGCAGATCTCGGGGACAGATGGCCAGCGTCTTCCTGAGAGGCTCACTCGGCCGTGCGTTGCTCGGTTACGTTGCCTCGTTTACTGGGCAGGGTTATTACGTTGTTTTCCTGAAGGAGAAATGTCGCCGTGGTAAAACCGGAGTCGTGTCTTACCGAGGTTTTCTCGCTAAAACCCCTCTGAATAAGTAGGTGTTTTAGTCTGTCCTTAGACGCAGGTAGCCCTGAGACACCCAAGAGGCTGGGTTTGATTCTGACAATGTCCTCGTCACAGAGCTATTCAGGGAGCCGCAGGCCCCCAGTGTGGCCGTGATCGGGGGGCGGGGGCTGCTGTGGGGGCCCCGGAGCCTCAGCGGGATGGCGACCCCCGCTTTGAGCATCAGTCCCCTAGTGAATCAGAGCGTTAAAACGCCTACAGCACCCCGTCTTCCCGGGCGGTCCCCCATCCCAGTGCGAAGCAGGCCCGACCCTGCTGAGCCCTTTCGTGGGGTAACATGTCCTCCTGTCCTCCTGTGCCCCGTCTCCCCCGGTCCGTTCCTGACCCGTGACGCGAAGGGCCTGTCCTCCCCCCGCCGGGCGCTCGCAGTGCCCGTCCTGCATTGAAGCACCGCTGACGTTCCCGCTCCCAGCCCCCAAGCCTGCTGTCGCGCCGGCCTGTGTGACCGCCACCTGTGTGACGGCCACGGCCTGACGCCCCGCCCCGCCCCGCCCGCAGAGCCGGACCTGAAGAAGCGCATCCGCGTGCACCTGCTGAACGCGCACGGCCTGGACGAGGCGGGCATCGATGGCGGCGGCATCTTCCGCGAGTTCCTGAGCGAGCTGCTCCGCTCGGGCTTCAACCCCAACCAGGGCTTCTTCAAGACGACCAACGAGGGGCTGCTGTACCCCAACCCCGCGGCCCGCGTGCTCGTGGGGGACGCCTTCGCCCGGCACTACTACTTCCTGGGCACGATGCTCGGAAAGGTAACGGGGCTGCCCGCCCGGGGCTCGGGGGCCGCGCAGACACGCGCGCACCGGCGGGCGGTCGGGGGGCCCCGCGGGGGACCGTGGGCGAGACTTCATCCGAACCAGGGCGGCCCGCTGCCTCCCCCGTTCGCCTTCCCTCACGAGCTGATGTCCAGCCTCTTAGTCGCGGGAACGTTCACTCACAAGCTTGTATGTCTGGGGTTTTGTCTGTTTCTTTGCATTTTAAATGAATTTAGAGTTGGTGATGGCTAATTCCATCAGGATGTAGCTGCAAAGACTGCAGTAAAATCAGTCATCGAGGGTTGCGCCCGAGCTGTGCTGACTGAGGCAGGAAAGCATCCGAGTGGTTCCCACGGGAGATGGCAAGTGGACGAGTCTGGATTTTTCTCTGGAGGGATGCCTCCCGCGCACGCACTCGTCGTAACCGCGTGACAAGAGAGTGCGGTGTGTTTGGGGGGGGTGTAAGGTTCCCCATGTTCGCAGCTCACGACCGAGCACTCTGCAGTGACAGCGTGAGCGTCGCCCCGAATGTGCTATCCGAATCGGAGGCCCGTGGGACGCCCTGTGAGTGGCGCAAGCGGGGAGCGCGCTGGGGTCGGCTCTCAGGTCCCCTGCCGCCCCACGTCCTCCCAGTCACCGAGGCCCTTCAAGGCCCCCGTGGGGCTTCTGCCAGGCCCCCGGGCCGGTCCAGGGGTCTCTCCCCGCTGGTCCCCAGAGACGGGGCGTCTCGAGTCTGGTCTGTGAAGGGTCCGTGCGCAGTACGCACGGTGAGCGTGCTCCAAGGTCCTCAGTGTACTGTTACGTGGACACGTCGACGGGTCCCGATGCTGCCGCCACTGCGTGGCTGTCACCATTTCAGTGACGACCTTCAGGACTGACCTGACGTTAGGGTCCTTAGCGTGAGTTCAGACAGCTCATTTCCCACCGACACTCACGTGAACACAGCCCACTCCCACCTGCAGCTGTGCGCTGGCTTCAGTGTCCCTTCGCAGTGAGGCGGTGTCTGTCCCTGTCCCTGTCCCTGTCCCTGGGGCTCAGCTTCACCTCCCTCTGGAGAGAGAAGTTCCGAGACTCATCGCATGAAAGTCTTAGAAATGTGATGTGCTATGGTCTTGTATTGTGACAGCCCAAGAACTTGCTAAATTAATAACGGTGGAAATAAACTTGAAACCGTTAATGAAGGTGAGCCTTACGTTGCTAGACCGACCTGAGGTACTCCCTGCATTTGGCGATTCTCACAAAGCAGGGTCACAGGCACCAGACACGGTGACCTTAGTGGCATGAGTTAAATCTTACTAAGAGTTTGTGTTGTTTTTCCTTCCCGAGTGTGTAAATTGTCCCATCGTGGTGGGTACAGAGCTGGACAGTTGGACGACCCGGTTCACTAGGTGAGCGTGGGGACGGCCTGCGGGCCCGGGGAGGTGCCCACTCGCCCCCTCTGCTGGGGGTTCGGGTCCCTGCAGACCACGCTCGGGGCAGGGGGCGGCACAGGGCATTGGAGCGCTGGAGTTGGTGTGAATTGTGTCTCGGTCAAGCGCCTTAAAATAATGACGTTTAGACGAAACCAATAACAACGTTGTTATTTGAGGACCGTGGTTAACTTAGTCCCACACATTAGGACTCGGAGGGGTGTGCTAGTTCCCAAAACACCTGATGATCACTTACTATGACTGGTTGAACTCGGTACCCGCGTGCTCAAAATCGCCCAGGTCTGAGCGAGCGTCCTTGTGTCGCACTAACAGCGCGGCACCTGAGCGTTCAATCCTTGAGGGAAGACTTTGTGTACTGATGGATCGTGATATTTATTGGGCCGTAACGTATTTAAATTTTCCTTAATGCACATGTTAGTGATTGTTCGCCGTGACAGAGCGCGGCGAGGTCCCGGGAGCGTCCTGCAGGGGAGAACTGCTTCACGTCACCGGTCCCTTCTCAATTAGAAAGTTCCATTAGCGGATGATTCCTGCCCGCGGCGAGGGTCGGGATTGCATTTCATCGCCTGTAAATCAGGCCGAGACGAGGAATAAATAAACAGCTCAAGGACGTGGTGATGAAGTCTTGAGCTTTTTTTCCAGTTAGAAGCACCTAGGGCCATTTAAGCCAATTAAGTTCGGAATATTTATTGAAGGAAATCTTTTATCACATTTGAATTCTGTTCGAAAATGGCTTTTTTTCTTGCCTTGCAATATTGATTTAATTGGAGCAGAATGCCTATAAATCAGATTATTTGATAGTATCTTCATCACATATTTCAGATTTTTAATGAGCAGATTGTGAAATGTCGGTGTGGTTTATAATTTTAGTGCAACGCAGTGTGCTCTTAATG